>APFE030967818.1:1276-11751 GCA_000404065.3 Pinus taeda | reverse complement strand
AACTTTGCACTCATAGAAGACACTCAACACTGAGATTGATAAATTCTTCATGATTAGAATTCTGCAATATTCCAGATAAGATGAAGGGAGGGAGAGAAAATCCCTTGGCAAAGTTTGACTGAAGAAAAATGCTAAATTGGTTGCCTTTAAAGCACTCTGGAAGAGGGAGAGAAAGCTGGTATTTAAAAGAAAAATGCTACTCAAGAAAGGTAGTATTTAAAAGAAATAAATCTTACAAAAGTGAGATGCTGCTAAAATAAAAACATTGTCATGAAAAAGGGTAATAATTACCCAAAGCGAGAATCAACGAAGTGGTTGATTTTCTCAAAAAATAATCTAAGTTAGAGGGGAACTAGAAGCAATTAGTGGTTGGGTGGTCAGTGTCTTTCTCTGGTGCAGGTTCAGTGAACGGGAATTACCCAAAGTGAGAACACTGAACGGGAATTATCGAAAGTGAGAATCAATGAGGTAGTTGATTCTCTCAAAAAATAATCTAAGCTAGAGGGGAACTAGAAGCAATTAGTGGTTGGGTGGTGTCTTGCTCTGGTGCAGGTTCAGTTAACGAGACAGCAAGGATTCTGGTTAGATCTAAGCCTGCTATAGAATATGATTAGTCATCTAGTGTTAATGATTATATTTGTTCCTCTTACTACTACTGTCGAATGAAGAAATTTAGTTAATGAAAAAATTGAATTTTATTAATGAATATAATTACTTACTCTCTGTACTGGAGTAGTATAGAGCTATAATAATTTTATTTAGGTTATTGTATATTTTTATGTTCTTGTTAGGAAGGGAAGTAGCATGGTATAAGTGAGAATTTATGGTTGGAAACAAATTATTGTTCTGAAGTTAATACTTGTTAATATTATATTCTGAATGGATTGGCAAGTCTTGTTACCGTAGAGGAATAAAATAAATTGTTGCTATAGTGACCAGTAGTTAGCGACCGTGTGTCCGATTTGTAAATAGATAATGAGGTGTGAATTACAGTCATCTGCTTGCTTAGGCAACCATACATAATAGAAACCTTTTTCTATAAGGAACAATACATGCAAGAGATAAAATTACAGACCCTAAAGGATTGTACAGTAAGTCTAGGAATGAGTTATTACTGAGTGAAAGTGGATCCACTTATTCCAGTTCGAGGCATGAAATGAGTTGATCACCTAGAAGCCTTCATTACTTCGGCTATCTTAGATGCAATCCCAACTCCATGCGATGTATAGATACAAATTATAACAGTATACAGGTTTCAACTTATGCATATTTCGGAGCAAGAAATTATAATTACTGGCAAAAATATATTGTTGGGAATTTATGAAAATTCCATAACAGACAGTAAAAAAAATGCTCTGTTTTAACACTCTATTTTTTTTAACTCACAAAACAGAAAATCGTTTGCTGGAAACGGTGTTTGAGCAACACAGTTTGGTGTTGTAGCAACGCTGAATAACACTCTTTTTTCAACACAGTAAACTGAAAATTGTTTTCTGGAAATGGTGTTTCAACAACACAGTTTGGTGTTGTAGCAACGTAGTTTGGTGTTGCAGCAACGTGGTTTTTGGTGTTGCAGCAACACATATTTTTTTTTTAACTGAATTTCAACAGTGCACAACAGAAGGGAAATTGTATTCATTTACAATACTTCCTCTAAGAGAGGGATTTCTACAAGACTACTTTAAAGGCAATTCAAAAACTTAAAAAAAACTTCACGCTGTAAATAGAAATTACATTACTATGTCTGCACTGCTGTACATTACAAAAAACAAAATACTCTGTCTCCTCTGAAAAAATCAACATGCTGTTTTTCACTGCTGTGTCTACACTTTGCACTGCTGTGTCTGCACTCCTATGCATCTACAAAACACTCTGTTTCTATTCAGAATGCTGTTGTAACACTATGTTTCTTCCTTGAAACATTTTACACTGTTGTGTGTAAATTTCATTCATACATTCGCGCTGCTGCGTACATAAAAAAAACTTTTGCACTGCTGCGCATTACAAAACGAACTCTATCTCTGTTCAAAAAAAAAATTACACACACTGCTTTGTTTTCCTTGCATTTTCAGATTCAACAGAAAACTGAACTTAACATTTTTCTTGTGCAGTAAGAACAAAATTACATGTGTGAATTAAAAAAAATAAAATTAAAATCCTACCTACATTTACCAACCACAGCAATAAATTACCATAATTCCGTGAGTGACCACCATTCCGTAATAAATTGTTGTGTAATGGCTGATTCAGGAAAGGACCGGAGTTGTGACTGTTTAATGGCAAAATCATCAATGCGAAGGTATGGTAGTTGATTCAACAGTACAGGGGTATGGCAAAAGACTAGCCCTGTAGTTGAAAATAATATTTCAACACTCCCCTTTAGTTTCAACTGCTGGGTTATCAGTCATACCTAAACATTTCCTCAAAAACTCAAAACTTTTCTGTCCCAAAGGCTTGGTTAGGATGTCTGCAACCTGCTCCTGAGTTTTGCAATGTACTAAGACAATTTCTCCATTATTTACCAATTTTCTAATATAATTAAACCTTGTGTCAATGTGTTTCTTTCTCTTATGAAACACATATTTTTTGGATAATGCAATAGCAGAACTGTTGTCACAATAAATCACAGTTCCTTTTTCCTGCTCTTGGCCTAAGCTCCTTAACATCCTTCTCATCCAAACTGCTTGACATGTTGTTGTTGTAGCTGCCACGTACTCTGCTTCTGCTGTGGACAATGCCACAATTGGTTGTTTCTTGGAAGCCCATGAAATGGCTCGTGAACTCATGTGAGAAACATAACCGGATGTGCTTTTCCGGTCATCTACACTTCCAGCACAATCACTGTCAGCATATCCAACTAAATCTGAACATTCTGAGACAGTATATAAAATCCCAAACCTTTTAGTACCTTCAACATACCTCATAATCCTTTTTGCTGCCTAGCAATGTGCTTATTTTGGTCTCTCCATGAATCTGGAAATTAGACTAACAACATACATTATATCTGGCCTAGTTGCAGTCAAATACATGAGGCTGCCAACTATGCTCTTGTACGGACTAGGATCAAAATCCTTGCTGCTGTCCTCTTTGTTGAGTTTTAATCCCATTACTATGGGAGTGATTTCTGCCTTGCACTCTTGCATGTGGAATCTTTCCAACACTTCATTTACATATCTTGCTTGAGAGATAAAAATTCCATTTTCATTTTGATCTACTTCTATTCCTAAGAAGTATCTCAGCAAACCCATGTCAGTCATCTCAAATTCTTTTTTCATGACCGATTTAAAATTTTCAATGAGGTAGTCATCATTACCTGTAAACGTCACATCATCAACATACAACACTACAATTAAAATCTTACCATCATTTTCTTTGATGTAGACGGTGGGTTCTCCCTCACATTTGTCAAATTCATTTTCCAGTAGATAGGAATCTATCCTACTGTACCATTCTCTTGGTGCTTGCTTCAGCCCATAAAGAGCTTTCTTCAATCTGCACACTTTGTGCTCTTGATCTTTCTTCACATAGCCTAGAGGTTGTTCAATGTAAACCTCTTCCATTAACACTCCATTTAGGAATGATGACTTCACGTCCATTTGGTAAACTTTCCACTTGTTTTGTGCTGCTATGGACAACACTGCTCTCACAGTTTCCATTCTAGCAACCGGTGCGAAAGTCTCCTCATAATCTCTCCCATACTGCTGTTTGTATCCTTTGACAACTAGCCTTGACTTATGTCTTTCTATTTTGCCTTCAACATTGCTCTTGGTCTTGTAGACCCATTTAACTCCAATGACTTCTTTACCATTTGGTAGCTCAACCAAATCCCATGTCTTGTTTCTATCTATGACATTTATTTCCTCATCCATAGCTTCTATCCATTTCTTATTTTTAATTTCATCTTCGAAATGAATATGATCATCAACATGACAATACAAGGCAAATAAGGAATTCATTCCTTCATCATAAATGTCACTTAAGTTTCTAAACCTTTTACCTCTTTCATTTGGTGTGCAAGTGCTTGAAGATGCACTTGAATCTCCTCCTTGTGGTGTGCTCGGAGAAGCACTCTCATTTATCCTCAAACGTGTTCCTTGCTATCCTTGTGTTGGCGCTGCTGTTTGAGGATGTATTTCAGCCATCTCCTCATCATCTTCATCATGAAAAAAAAAGTTTTTAACATTCATTGTTTTCTCTATGCTTCTATCCCAAGCTTCCTCCTCAATAAATTGAACATCTCTGCTCACAAAAAACTTCTTAGTGGATGGGATATACAACCTATAAGCTTTGGATTCCTTGCTGTATCCAATGAAAATACATTTCTCCCCTTTGCCGTCCAATTTCTTCCTTAGCTGATCTGGAATGTGTGCATAAGCTACACAACCAAAAACTTTCATGTGGGTGACTCCTTGCTTTCTCCCACTCCATGCTTCTTCTGGCACTTTGTTCATCACTGCTTTTGTAGGACACCTATTCAAAATATATACTGCACAGTGTATAGCTTCAGCCCAATAATCATTTGGCAAATGCTTTGCCTTCAACATGCTCCTCGCCATATCCATGATTGTTCTTTTTTTCCTTTCAGTGACTCCATTTTGCTGCGGGGTATAGCTGGCTGTAAATTGCTTGTGAATTCCATTTTCTCTGCAAAACCGCAAGAATTCTTTGGAGATATATTCACCTCCTCTGTCTATTCTCAAAACTTTGATGCGCAGCCCACTCTGATTTTCCACAAGTACTTTGAAATTTTGAAAATTTTCAAACACTTCGCTCTTATTCTTCAGGAAATAAAGCCAAGTCTTTCTGGTAAAGTCATCAATAAATGTTAGAAAATATTGGCTGCGTTCAAGTGATGGAGCTTGCATCGGTCCACATAAATCTGAGTGGACAATTTCTAAGGGTGCGTTTGCCCTTATGCTTTTCCCGGTTGGAAAACTTTCTCTGTGTTGTTTCCCCAATATGCAGCCTTCATAAAGGCTGTCTGGCTTTTCCATCAATGGTAAACCTCTTACCATTCCTTTTCTACTCAACAAATTAAGACCTCCAAAGTTGAGATGTCCAAATCTCAAATGCCACAACCAGTTTTCATCCTTTGGCACGCTTTGGAAAGCCTCTCGGGTAACTGCTGCAATTACTTCTTTGTTTTTCAAATCTTCTCTTACTCTAAGAGGGAACATTATGTTCCTTGTCATCTTCACTTCAGCAATGCATCGCTTGCTGGGTGCTCTGTCCATGATGGTGCATACATCATTCTCAAAGAAAACATTGTAACCCTTTTGAACAACCTGTCCAATACTCAAGAGGTTACACCTCATTCCAAGAACATAATAGACATCTGCTATGGTTTTCCTTTCACCCTTCTTTGTAAATATTTTGACTTCTCATTTTCCCATAACAGAAATTTTGCTATCAGTCCCAAGTGTAACTTATGATTTCACGTTTTGATCTAAAGCAGAAAACAGGGCTATGTTTCCTGTCATATGGTTGCTGCAACCTGAGTCTAAAAACCAGATATCTTCACTATTTGTTTTAGCCATGTTACAAGCTAACAACACATTATCTTGACTGATGTTTTCTCTAGTAATATTTGCATTAGATCTATTGTTCATATCATGCTGCTTCTTCCTACATTCACTGGCATAGTGCCCATATTTTTTACAATAAACATTGGATTTTTCATACCTTTGTCCTTGAGCATGATGTTGTCCACTTTGTTGGCTACTACCATGGCCTTGGTTCTGATTTGGATTGCTGCCTCTTCCTTGAGAATTTGCTCGGCTGCTCCTTCCACCTCTATTTTGGCTTCTACCTCTTCCTCTCTTGTTTCCTCTGCCTTGACCTCTTCCTTTTCCAAAGGACATCTAGGTCTTGAAGGCTTGCTCTAGAGATGAGTTTTCATTTCTACTCAATCTCTGCTCATGTGTTATCAGTGATGCATGGAGTTCATCAACTGAAAAGTTTGAGAGATCCTTTGTCTCTTCTATGGTGGTCACAATCACATCAAACTTTGAGGGTAGGACCCTCAATAGTTTCTCCACAATCCTCCTTTCTTCAAGAGTTTCTCCATGAGACCTTATCTCTGTGACCAGACCAATTGCTTGTGTGAAGAATAAGTCAATATTGTCTCACTCCTTCATGCGCAGGTTCTTAAAATCTTTCCTCAGCAACTGTAGTTTTGTTGTCTTCACTCTCTCCATGCCTTGATAGGTTGTCTTGAGAGTTTGCCATGCTTCTCTGGATGTCTTGGCTGCTGCTATCCTTAGAAACACACTCTCATGCACTGCTTGATATAAGAATACAAGGGCTTTTGAATCCTTCTTCTTATTGCTCTTCAACAGCTCTTTTTCTGCCTAAGTTAATCCATTAAACTCTTCTTCATTTGTTGGCTCTTCAAATCCATATTCAACAAATTCCCATAAATCTTGTGAGGCAAATACAACCTTCATGGTTATGGCCCAATAGTTATAGTTTTTCCCATTGAACTGTGGGAGCTGGATATTAAACATACCCACGTTGGTGTTGGCCATTCTTTCAATACTTGACTTGGATTCTTTCTTGGCTCAGTCTTCACTCTCTTGGTGAAGCTGCTACCGCAATAAACCCTTCCTTCAGCTTCTTTGACACTTCAAAGAGCCTAGACTAGCTCTGATACCATGTTGGGAATTTATGAAAATTCCATAACAGAGTCAAAAAAATGCTTTGTTTTAACACTCTGTTTTTTTTAACTCATAAAACAGAAAATCGTTTGCTGGAAATGGTATTTGAGCAACACAGTTTAGTGTTGCAGCAACGCTGAATAACACTCTGTTTTCAACACAGTAAACTGAAAATTGTTTTCTGGAAATGGTGTTTCAGCAACAAAGTTTAGTGTTGCAGCAACGTAGTTTAGTGTTGCAGCAACGTGGTTTTTGGTGTTGCAGCAACACAATTTTTTTTTTTTTTAACTGAATTTCAACAGTGCACAACAGAAGGGAAATTGTATTCATTTACAATACTTCCTCTAAGAGAGGGATTTCTAAAGACTACTTTAAAGACAGTTCAAAAACTTAAAAAAAACTTCACACTGTAAACATAAATTACATTACTGTGTGTGTGCACTGCTGTACATTACAGAAAACAAAATACTCTGTCTCCTCTGAAAAAATCAACACGTTGTTTTTCACTGCTATGTCTGCACTTTGCATTGCTGTGTCTGCACTCCTGTGTATCTACAAAACACTCTGTTTCTTTTCAAAACGCTTCTGTAACACTCTGTTTCTTCCTTGAAACATTTTACACTGTTGTGTGTAAATTTCATTCATGCATTCACGCTGGTGCATACATAAAAAAAACTTCTACACTGTTGTGCATTACAAAAAGAACTCTATCTCTCTTCAAAAAAAATTTACACACACTGCTGTGTTTTCCTTGCATTTTCAGATTCAACAGAAAACTGAACTTAACATTTTTCTTATGTAGTAAGAACAAAACTACATCTTTGAATTAAAAAAAAATAAAATTAAAATCCTACCTACATTTACCAACAACAGCAATAAATTACCATCATTCCATGAGTGACCACCATTCCGTAATAAATTGTTGTGTAATGGTTGATTCAGGAAAAGAACGGAGCTACTGTTGTTTAATGGCAAAATCATCAATCCAGAGGTATGGCAAATCATCAATCCACAGGTATGACAGTAGATTCAACAGTACAGGGGTATGGCAAAGGACTGGCCCTCCAGTTGAAAATAATATTTCAACATATATGAGTTTAAGAAAATATACATGTGAATCATTATAATTTAACAACAATATACAAAGAGTCCTGTGACTGAGCATGATCGGAACAGCAAAATACTACTGGTAGGTTATTTATTGCAGTCTAAGAAACCTATCCAAAGTGACCTGTTAACTGAACATGATAGAAGCAGGAAAATACTCTGAAAGTGAATAGAGTTCATACAAATACAACAAATGCTGCGAAGCTTATAAATAAAAGTGATAATTAAAAATAAAGACTGATTAAATATCAAATATCATAAAAGAGTCTTTGGATGCTATTAACATTAACGAAAATAAATATTGTCCACTATATATATTATATATATATATATATATATATATATATTATATATAATATCCTTTTTTATTTAAATATAGAACACAACGTTTGATAGGAGAATTATGCACAAGCAAAGGCCTTGGCTCCTCAGACCCGATACAGTAAAAAAGAACTTTAAAACAACTCAGGTACTCAAACTTGAATTACATGCAAATAAATTAACCTTCTGGAAACACAACCTGCTCCAGTTTAACTCCAAATTACTGTCATTTTCCCGGATAGTATGTGAACTCAGAAAGGAAAATAGAGTATCTCCTCTTAACCATCAGTATCGGGTAGAGCTCGAAAACGGGAAATCCGTGATACTCCACTTAAATGGATAGCCCAGCATCAAATATATGAATCACAAGTGGCTAAGCAATGTGAGAAGTCTGGCCTGAGAAAGGCTACAACCAACAGAATTGAATGACATAAAACCAGATGTAAGGCCACAAGAAAAAAGAGACCGTCATGAGGAGAGGGGGCCGAGGGATAGCGCAAGCTTGGCGTTGTAGATAACGCTACAAATGCATGCAAAACAACAAGGAAAAGAACCATCACAGAGGGATTACCCTTATAAGAACAGAAAATTAACTCCTGGTGAACAAAGCAGGAAATCTTCCAACGTGCAATCTCAAGAATCCAGTAAAGAGGACAAATCGTTGCTGGTAGTCTGGCGAATAACCACCCCTCACCAACGATTACGTAACCATCAGTAAACCAGTTATCAAATCAACAATCCTTCATACCCCTCTAAGGAGGAGAGCACTAGCTCTAATCATCTCAGCCATAAGACATAGGTGGCGAAAACAAGGCATATAGTGGAAACTTGAAATGTGGTTGGTGAAGCCGTTGGCAGAGCCATAGGTGCAGTAAACCAGAAAAACAAAGCCAGAAAAAAATGCCACACAAAAATAAGCAAGAGGAAACAAAAACCCTTTCCGCACACCCTAAAAGCACAGGCAGCTCGGGTAACAGGGCCGGTAGGAGGGAGTGCAGAGGTTGAGATTTCAACCTCCAACCCAGCTCTGCCCTGCAAATAAACTGAGCTATACATGGCAGAAAATAAAAAAATGTACAGATAGGAAATATTCTGGAATCGCTGAGAACATTTCCAAGGACGTCGTTACTAAACAAGTTATCAGGAAAACGTTGAAGATTATCTCAGCGGCATTGAGCCGAGAGAGGTATACCTGTGAGATAGAGGGAGGGTTGTGGAGGGTTTACCCATCTTCCAGCAGTGATAGCGCCCACTCATTCCCATCAACCTGTCTTGACCATACGAATGTTTGACTGGTGAAAATGAATCAGCACTATCAAAAGCTCTTAAGACACTCAAAAACTTAAAACTTAACAGTTATAACTCAAAAACTTAAAACTTAATGGCTATAACACAGATTGCCCAAAATTTCTACCAAAATTTTACCAAAGTCATGCTAGAATTTTTACTATTTTCCCCTCTTAAACTAAGCTTCTAAGTGTAGTTGCTCCACATTACAAATATTCAGTTGATTTGGGTCTGGGATTAGGCTGTTGCTTTAGCGGCCATGTCTTTAACGAAGGTGTTTAAATTATCAGACGCTGAGCCTCCAGGGAGGACTGCTCTCCTTGCACACTCCTTAAGTCTCTGAGCGTTCTCTCTCAACCGCTTTCCTTGGGTAGTTGTCATCATTCTCTTCACAATATCCTCCACCTCTTCTTTTGCCACAACTTTGTAAGCATCCACGTCCACCCCTTCAAAATTCAGGCCGACCTCCCACACATCCTGTGCGAATCTACAGTTGAGATACTGATCGCCAAAATAAGGGAGACCCACCACAGGAATTCCCATGCTCATGGCCTCCAAAGTAGAGTTCCATCCGGCGTGAGTGAGGAATAATCCAACGGATGTGTGGGCAAGCACTTTAACCTGAGGCGCCCACCTTACAAGCAGCGCCCGATCCTGGGTTCGTTCTTCAAACCCATCCGGCAAAAAAGCAGGCATTCCAACTTCAATATCCGACCGGAGAACCCACAAGAATGGCTGCCCACTACCCTTGAGCCCTAGCGCCAGCTGCTGCAGTTGCTCCCGAGACTGGACAGCTATACTGCCAAAAGAAACGTATATGACAGATGCTGGCTGTTGCATATCCAGCCATGCCAAACACCTCTCGTCCTCCTCCAAAAGATTGGTGGTGGAATCCCATCCCTGTAGGAAATTAGGAAGGAAAAGAGGTCCTATCGCCAAGGCTGGACATCCATTCAAAGAGAGGGCCGTTATGGCGTCGCTCCCTTCCAGCTCCTCAAAGGTGTTCACTAGCACGTTGTCCGCTTTACTGTTGAATTTGTAATTTCAACAGCGCGCGCGGGCAAAATATTTAATGCACCTCAATACCACCCAGCAAAACCACGA
>APFE030967816.1:0-12924 GCA_000404065.3 Pinus taeda | reverse complement strand
TTATAACCACTATTTATATTCCATGACTTGATAAATATTTTATTATAACCCCAATGTAAAGCCTATTTATTTTCCATGCTCTGTATACATTTTTTATTATAACCCCGATGCAAATATAGTTACAAGCAGGTATCGAATTTTAACCAACGACCCAACCTTCTCGATTTTGTAGGAACTCCTTATATCGCCTCCACTAAGTCATCCAAGTAGCTCCCCAACCATTAACAAAATCATTAATTATTATCCCAAAACGAAGAATTAAAATAAATATTAAATAATCTTTCATTATTATTTAAAAAACGGAGAATGAAAATAAAGCAGCCTCCTTAACAATAGTGAGTTATTTATCGTTGCAGGTAGAGCTATTTTTGCCTTTGCTTTGCCATTTCTGTTATCTCCATTTTACTTTCTTCTTTGCCCTCTCTGATATCTCCATCGTCATTTCTGTTCTCCATTTTGCTTTCTGTTTTGTCATTATCTGATATCTCTATTGCCATTTCTGTTATCTCCATTCTCTGGGTTGAAAACCCAATTCCCCTGAAAAAACCACTAATGGCTAAGTATGAATATAATACTGCAGGGACACCACTAAGGAGCTCACCTAGTATTATTCCAGATTGTTTCAGTTACCATGGGGCTGATGTTCGGACCCCTTCTCATTATAGTTCTGCTTCAATCTCAAACTTTTCAGTGGGTATAAGGAACAACGACCCTAATTCTAAGACACCGGAATGGATCTCACTTGTCCTTATTCCAGTTTGTTCCAGTTATCAGGAGGAACACGTGCGGAACCCTTCTGATTATAATCCCGCTTCAAACTCCATTTTTTCAATGGGTATAACGAGCAACTACCATAATAATAACAGTGTACATCCTCCACGTATTTTGGACAGGGTGAACCGGTGTATCATTGGCCCTGGCAACATCTCTGTGGAACCAATCAGTATGACGGATGGTTTCGGAGGCAGGTTTTCTGAGAGCGTAAATGCAAATGGTGGTTTTGGAGGCAGGTTTGTTGAGAGCATCGATGCAACTAATGGTTTTGGAGGCAGGTTTGTTGAGAGCATAGATGCGACAAGTGGGTCGTATATTTCCCAACGTAACGCCGCCCCGTATGAAAACACGGAGTGGCCGCGTATGGCAACACCACATTCAAATTTGTTGGTAATACCACCTGGTATCAATCCTACCACCTTGCTGGACTCTTCGGCTGCCTCTGATGAGCAGGTCAGTTGCTTTAGCGAGCTTTTTTTTGGGTTTGAAAGTGAAGAGCTGTTCATATTTTATAATGTCTTTCAATGGTTAGGGTTTTGTTTTTCTAACCTATTTGGTTCTTTAAAAAAAAATATACTGTCCGATGAATCAATGTGTTCTTGAGAGATAAAATGAAGAGTTGTTCATATTTTATAATGGCTTTCAATTGTTAGGGTTTTGTTTTTCTAAAGTGTCTGGTTCTTTAAAAAATAATATACTGTCCGATGAATCAATGTGTTCTTTAGAGATTAAGTTCATTGGAATAGAATGTGTCAATTGAATATCTAGCTGCACAATTAGATCCGTTGTATGCCGGTTTCTGGCCACGCAAACTAAATTTATTTGTTTTTGTTAGGTTTTTGGTTTTTAATTTTAATTTTTTTTTGTTTGTTGAGACGTAGATTAATTGGTTTATTCTTTATTCCAAAAATAATAAGCAAGATGAGATTAAGTTAATTAGAGTGAAATGTGTAAATTGAATAGTTAGCTGCACAATTAGATCTGTGAACAATTAGATTTGTGTGTTTATTCCAGGTTTCTGGCCACTGATACAAAATAAAATTTATGTGTTTTTAGTTAAGTTTTTCGGTTTTAATGTTCACTTTTTTGTTTTTAATCTTATTTTTTGTTTTTAGTGTTCATTTTTAATAGTCACACAAATGTAACCTAGCTCACTAATAATCTCCTCATTCTCCCTGTGGGTAGAGAATTGTAATTCTTCCTCCAGGCTATCTCCAACGCCTCCGGCAATGTTGACACCTGAAGAATCTCGTTTCAGTCAGAAACCTGGGCGTCTAGAATAATGGCCTTGCTTACCTTGTATAAACGTCCTCCATGCAGTCAACCAGGGTGGAAATTCATGACTTTTATTATAATGTCATGCTTTATTCATTGCACTGGCCTCATCAAAGTGACAGCTCCCAACTAGCGCCATTAAGGCTATGCTGCTGGAGCCTGCTCCCCTCACCTTGACCATGGAGTATTCTCTAAATTTGACTCAAATCCACAAGCGGTCCCAAGCTTCAAGCACCAATATAAACCTCTGCCTACTGTAACATGCATTGCATAAATGATGTCTCTCTTGCTCAGGAAAAACCCTAGAATCACAACCTAAACCTAGGGACTACCTGAAATTAGACAAAAGTGGCGACTACAGCACCCTGGAACTTTGGTCACCATACACACTTGGATGGGGCTAGCAATATTGGAACAGTTGAGTGGCATGGCAACAAGTTGTGAAAGGATAACTTACCACCAAGAGTACTTTCTAGAATATTTGGCCACAATTTTTTGTGGGAAGGAGGCATCCACATTTTCTAAGCATTTTCATGAGAACAACGATAAACAAATGTGTTTGCTTGGAGAAAGAGCTGGCTGACTATTCATGAGACTTAATGGATACAACACCAATTTGAAGGGTTGATCCACCTCAAGGTCCAACAACGCAAACACTTGAGAACCCCACGAACTCTATGTCCACGTTGGGGCATTTATATCTGATATGGAGGATGGTGTGGCCAACCTCGATGACCTAGGGCTTCTACAACCTACCCGATCAACCACTTCCAATTTCATATACAATTGATATGGAGGATGGTGTGGCCAACCTGGATGACCTAGGGCTTTTACAATGGACGCGAGCAACCACTTCCGATTACATATACAATTTACATGACTAGCGGCCTAAACCATTACTCAAAATAACGTCTCCTTTTGAGTTGCAACATTGGGAATATGAACAACATGTGCATCAAACATGTGGTTCTTGAGAAACATGCATGGAAGTTGGGAGTTTACTTGGTCACCAAGAAGCCACATTTTGCATAGAGAACTTAGGGTTCGTTTACAAGGACTACCTCAACAATTTGCATAGAGAACTTAGGATTCTTTTACAAGGACTACCTCAACAATTATGGTCTAGGAATGTATTGAGGTGCATTGGGGAAGATATTGGGATATACCTAGACCATGATAGATCATACATTGAGTCTGACAACATTCCCATTGCTAGAATTTTGGTACATCTCAATATGAGAGAAGGGCTAGTAGAAAGTCTCCACTTGCAATATAGGGAGCTCATCACATGGTAGATCCTAAATTAGGAGGGTGTACCATTCGAGTGCAGAAGTCTGTTACTTGTATAAAGACTACCATTTGATCACTACTATTCTCATTAAGTGCCCTAAAAGACACATGATAATGGGCAAGTAGACAAAATTGGATATTGGATTGACTCCTACACAAAATGCATCAACCGAACCCCAGGGAGGGGAGAGAGAATCGAAAGACTCCTCAACAACCAGAAGATAATGTCAAAATCTCGGTAGTCTCATATCCTCTCCTCCCATATCTTGTCATGTTTTAAATTCTGAATATGCCCATTTATTAGTTGTTGCATCGGCTTTCGCTTTATTTGCATGCAATTTGAGTCCCATCACATTTCTTGTTGCTAAGGTCCATGAGACAAATATGGCCACTGATCCTACCACAATTGAGGGTCAACTCTCATTACATACTGAATGGGATGAATAGCCATGCAATAACTACCATCATAGATATAATCTTTGATCCCTTTCCCACCCCAAGCCACATCACACATTTGGCCTCAGTGACCATCCGCCAAAATCTCATAAAATTACAAGGGTAGGAAATCCTATATATCTAAGGTCATCAAGCGGGAAGGGATTGAGGTGGGAATGAGCATACAAACATCGATTGACTTGGTTCTTAGAGCAAAGGGCAACCATAAATTGCTTACCCCATGAAGTGCCCATGTTACAATTGCAAGGATTTGGTGAGCAAAGACAAAAAATTAGTACTTAGGAGACTTTTTAAATTTGAAAGGATCAATGTATTATTTCTACAAGAGACATTGGGTGAGGGACTTGCCATCAACTCTTTACTGACATTTTACCTCGTTGGACCTTCAATACCCTTGATGTTAGAGGCCGATAGTGGGATGCCCCTTTGGTTTCAACAATAGAACTATTAAGATTGAAAATATTTGGGGTTGTGAAGGTGTATTGGGTGCACACATCACATCTATTAAACTAGACACCCCACTCTCCTTGATAAATATATATGGATCCTCGCAAAATCTTGTGGGCTTCAAGGATAAAATGATGACTTCATCATTTATGAATAAGGAAAATATCATCATTGTGAGAGCTCTGAACTTCTCATTGGGATATGCTGAATCATGGGGCTCACCAGCACAAACTGATCCCCTCACTTAATATTTTGAGCACCTATTGGATTCTCGTAGTCTCCTGAATATAGACACAACCAAAATCTAGCCTACTTGATGCAATAGGAGAATTGGCAAGGACGCACTCACGAGAAGATTGGATTGTTTCATCATCAAAGCACCACTGGTGGATCGTTTGGACAGAATTAGACAGTGGGTGGGACTAGGGGTATTTTCGATCATTTCCCATTTTTTTGGTAAGTCATTAACTCCAATTATAAGCCAAACAGTCCTTTTAAATTCAACTCTGCCTCTCTTGAGGAAGTTGAATTGCATAATATTGTAAAGGAATCTTGCATCCACTATAGCCAAGATATCAACTCTTCATTGACTACAGTCATATCTAGCAAATTGTCTCGAATCTAGCACATCACCATACTATGGGCAAAAGGAAAAAAGATAAGAGGTGATACTACTCTACTAAAAATTGAAGCTGGAATTGATGAGATGGAGAGCGCAAACAATTGAGGTGATATAAATATTGAAAGGAAGAATCAACTTATGAGATTGGAAGAAGAAAACATTAAACTCTTGAGACAGAAAGAGTAGACTTGGAAATTAAAGAGCAGAGCCATTTGGCTACACGCTCACGATGAAAATACTAAATTCTTCTAGCAATGTGTGAGTGGGAGGAAATTAATCAATATGATTCAGAGTTTAAGGGATCAAAATGGAATGAAGTGAGCTTGTGGATATGGGTACTAGACATTTGTCCCAAATGTTTAGAACCCCACGAGAAACTACCATAGAAGAAGTTCTACGTATTGCTAGGACAAAGTGCCTCGATTCATGAGTGAGGAGGATGTGGAGAACTTGAAAAAACTGGTCACCCTACTGGAGATTGACGTTGTACTAAAGTGGTTCAAAAAAGACAAGGGGTTTAATTCTACATTTATAGTACTCATCCCCAAGGTTGATAACCCCCAAAAACTTGATGACTATCGAACTATATCCTTATGCAATTGCATATACAAAATCATATCCAAAATCATTGCTATTTGCATCAAGCCCATCATATCAAAGGAGATTCCCAAGGAGAGGTTTGCATTCCTCAATCGTAGACAGATCAATGAAGCCATTGGTACTACATAAGAAGGTCTACACTTCATTAAGCTCAAGAACAGTAAAAGCATCATTCTCAACATCAACCTTTCTAAAGCTTTTGAAAGAGCATGCTAGACGTAACTTCAACTTACCCTTACCCACCTTGGCTTCCCACATTGAGCACGGCCTCAGACAATGGTGTCCATTATCTCCCCTCTTATTTTTCCTCATCATGGAAGGATTAAGTAGGATCATATTTAATTCCCGAGCATACAGGTCATTATGTGGGGTCAAAACAATAGATGTATACTATCTTACTCGTATTTTATTTGGCGATGATGTACTAATATTATTAGATGGAGCCATTCATGACACTATTTGTTTCAAGAAAATTATGTCCCTCCTTTGTAAAGCTACAAGAATGATGCCCAATTACAATATATCTACCATTATGCCTATATGATGTTCACTAAATGAAAAAGATATACTCTACAACAATTTCAATTCACTCAACTAGACATTGAAGTCAGCCTCAAGTATGTCGGCTTCATACTCAAACGAAATGATTATCGTATAGGAGATTGGTATTGGCTCATTGAAAAAATTGAAGGATGCATCAGCATTTGGCATGAGAGATGGCTATCTAGAGCAGGTAGATTAGTACTAGAGGGTATATGTGGTTGGCTCTGGCCTCGATACCAAAAGCCATCACCAAGGCTATATGTGGATGGCTATGGCCTCAATACCAAAAGGCATCACCAACATAATACAATAAATATGTTGCAGATTCCTATGGACAGGGAAGCATGTTAGAAGGACATTTGCCTTGGTGAAATGGGAAAGAAGTGGAAATCCCAAAAAATGGGGAGGCTCGGCCATGAATGATTTGAACATATTTGTAACGACTCTTGGAGAAAAACTCAGCTTGCTGATAATAACATGAGACAACTTATGGAAAGAGGTGAAAAATAAATATACCCTCTTAACATTATGTAATGGGTTCATAGTGTTAGCACCTAAATCCCCTCAGGCTGAAGGAAGGCAAAATTCAGGGTAACCACAAACCAAGCTCAGTCTCATAGCTAGCCCTACCAGAACAGGAGAGGGCTCTCTCTGAGTCACACTATGTGAATAGATGAATGAGAAGGAATCAGATGACTTACAATGAACTATTTTTCTTAAGCTAGTAAGTGGAAATGAAAACAAGGAGTGATTTTTATGAATGACTGTATTTCTGGGATGTTATGGGACCACTGGACCTCAATGAACAGAGAACCTAAAATGAAGGCACATATTATTTCGCGAGGAAAGGTAGGCTAAAAGAATAGCAATTTAGTTTTAAAATGTGGCGGGATGGAAAGATTGATTAAGAAGTTGAAAAGGGCATGGACGACATGAATCCTTTTCAAATAGAAGAATGAACAATGTATATGAAATTTTCCCATAGGTAGAGCAATAGAATTGAATTCTACTTGATCTCACTCAAAAAATTTCACGAGAGATGGATATGAAATGAAACTATGGAACATAACAAAGAAATGGAGACAATGATTAAGAAGTTGAAAAGGGCATGGGTGACATGAATCCTTTTCAAACAAAAAAACGAATACTGTATATGAAATTTTCCCACACGTAGAGCAATAGAATTGAATTCTACCTGATCTAACTCAAAAAAATTCACCAGAAATGAATGCGAAATGGAATACAAAACATAAAAATATACATATGAAATGTAAGAGAAACACTTTCTATACTCACAACCACAGGAATCTCATGAAACAGAGCCGCTGCCTTTCATTAAGTCACTGTAAAAATATACAATGCAGAAACAAAGTTTCTTTCCCACAGTCTCCGAGAAGTTACAAGCCAACCAACCCTTTGCAAATAACTTGCATACAATATGTAGAATGTGTGACGAAGAGATAGAATGCCTAGGGGTTGGGAAGTTACTCAAATAATTTCGAAATGGAGATGGAGAGCCAACCATCAGCTACAGGTGCAGCGCTGCAAATATGACATTTGGATTTGGGGTGACTATTCGCCTTCCTTCGCCACTTGGATAGAAGCCAATATAGAGAAAAAACATTTTAAATTCTGCCTTTGGTGCCGAAAACCGAAGTGTAGATGAGCGGGCCCACTTGGAGAAGTCGCGAACCAAAATTTCGCGAAACAGAAGCAAATTGGCAATTTTTCCTCTGTGCGCGGCGCCAATTTCTCTCTGCGTCACGCTACTTTGGGGCCGATTTTGGGGCACTTCTAGGTGTGAAAAATGTGCCCAAGTGGGATTATAGGAAATCTTGGCTTGTCTACTTTCTAACCCCAATAGAATTTTTGAATTTGAAGTTCATTTGCCCCTCCAAATGTTAATTCTCCCAAGACTGCTTTCTGTGTGTCCAAAAAGTGGCAGAAAGGCCATTTTTGAGAGTTTTTTGAATTTTAGGAGACCCAACACTTATCAAAATTTCTAGCCCGACCACCAGTAGATGTATTTTTCAATGGTGAATCCAAAAATGGAAACCTTTTCTCGATTGGAGAGCTATAATTTTAGCACAGGGAGAAAATCCCTGTTTTTCGCCCAAAAAATTTCCCTGTGACCAAAATATGCCCAAATTTTTTGAGATTTGGGATGGAAGTTCTCTATGGGGTGCTTTGGTGAGTCAAGGAGGCCTCAGCCAATATCCTAAGCCTATCTTTCTCGTTTTCTATTTTTTCCCTTTTTGTGGCTTTCCTTAGTTTTGCTTTCAAACTCCTTATTCGGGCTCTAAATCTCAAGTTTCGTGCCCTGTAATGAGGAGCCATGTGTCTCAGCAGTGTGTTGTCTTTGTCGGCCTTGTTCAAAATTTTGTCCAGGTGCATGTTGACTCTCTCAAGAACAGACTCGCGATCATCCATAACCTGTTGCTCCAATGAAGTGAATTCAATCCTCCTCTGCTCGGCAGTTAGGCGACCCTCACGGATGTTCTGTAGCTCCATGATCACATGCTGATATTCCAGCTGTTTGCTCCTCTGCTCTAGATAGTTGATGACCCATCTAGACCTCTCGAAATCGAGTATCAAGTATTTGATTTCTGTGTCCTGCTCCTGAATAATCATCCTAAGTTTGGCATTTTCTGCCTCTGTATCTTCATCTGTAATGAGGATGACACCGGTCCCTTGAGCACCTTATGGCTCACCCGA
Source organism: Pinus taeda (assembly GCA_000404065.3). Classification (NCBI taxonomy): domain Eukaryota; kingdom Viridiplantae; phylum Streptophyta; class Pinopsida; order Pinales; family Pinaceae; genus Pinus; species Pinus taeda. The sequence continues at coordinate 4,202 of APFE030967816.1, read as the reverse complement.
AGGCCCCTCCTCATGCATTGGCTCCTTACCTCTATCTTGTTCCTGTGTCGTCGATGCCGGAAGCGAGGCCCCTTCCACTCCAGGCGGAGATAACACTCACTTTGCTGCTGCAAACAAAGGCCTAGTGCCTTTCGGATAGCCTCTCTGATATGTGATGGAAAATGGCACCATAGTGGTCTCATGGCACTCATGCTGATGAGAAGTACCCCCTATCTCATGTTCTGCCTTTGATACTACCTATGGAGTGCTGAAGAAGTCACGGGAGATGAAGTCCTCCCAAGCAATGCCCTGCAATCTCAACTGATGGACCACCAAAATCTAGATAAGAGCTAAGTGATATACGTTGTTGAGCTGCTGCCGAGGGGTTTTGTGGTGCATGAATTTTCTCATCCTTTCTATGTTCCCACAAATGAAGAATGGGAGGTTCATCATACGCACCCTGTTGATAGGCATAAAGGTGAGAAAACCTCCCCTCACAACTAAAGTATTTCATGATCAATCTCATGAGCGGAGCATAATCATCTCTCAGAAATCTGAATGGGAAAACTCTCATGAGCTAACTCAAACAACTCGCTTTTATATAAGGCTCATAAAGTTCCCTCTCCACCTTCATCTTCTTGTGCCACTCTTCTCCAACATTTGGTATGCTTATTGCCACTGATATGGTTTCGGGCGTCAATGTGGAAGTGACCCCTCCCAAGATAGAGTGTCCTCCGTGTAGGTGAAGTGCAAAGAGGCGAACCAACTCATGATGAATCATGACATTTGCCACCCTCTCACAAAATTCGAAACATGCCGAGTACTGGAAACAAGACATAGTGAGAGGGCATGCCTGTAACTCTGTGAGGGTTTTTGGATCATCCCTCACATGTCTGCCACTCCTAGGTCTCCAGGGAGCCTGTTCTCATGAAGCTGTATCACTGTGGGTTTCCCCCTCATAATTTGATGCAATTTCCAAGGCCATTACTGTTGTTTGTACCCTCAATTTCTTTGCTGCACTCTGAAACCACTGAACTAATAGATGCTCTGCAAACCTGTCACCAAGGGGACAATAAAACAAGGGAGTTTAGGAGGGGAATGATGAAAAGAGGAACAAGGGTTTAAAAGGAGAAATTTATCATGGATTTGGGAGTGTTTGAGTATGGTGTTGATGGGGTATGGTTTGGATGTTTTGAGCCATAGGAATAGAGGGGACAAATGGATATGATTACAGTGGAGCTAGGGTGATAATTAGGGGAAACTGCTACAAGGGGATTAGCTGATAGAGGTAGGGTAGGAGCATGCTTTAGCAATAAAGTTACTGTAGCAAAACCCTAGCTTTCTTGACCTTCTTTATATCATCTTTGTTTTAGTTTTAAAAATTTTGCATTTGATTTCATGGTCTTCATAATAACATTCCCCTTCAAGTTTAAATGCCAATGATGAAGGTAGTTGGGCTACCTCTCCCACCTTTAGGGTCATTCATAAATTTTTTTGGCAATTTAGTGCATTTTGGGCTTGTAAGTATGTGCGCCGCGCGCCGGGTATGCACTGCACCAGTGGAAATATTTCAATGTGGCCGGGCTCCCAGTGCGCCAAGCACCCTGAGTGTGCCGCGCCACCTTGTGTGTGCGTCGCGCACTGTAAAAGTCGCCCAACTTGCTTTGAGAAACAAGGGAGGGGGTTTTAGTGGTGAATTTAGGATGATTTTCTTAGGAAACATGATGGAGGGGAGGTGAGAATGATGAGGGGTGAGGGGACAAGGGGATGGGAGCAGAACCTTGGTGGCGTCATCACAATTTTGCAACCCCATTTATCATTTTTATTGGTGATCTTTTCCATGGATGGCCTTGTTCTTTTGGCTACCATTTAAACATCTTATAAACACCATATCATTGACAAAATTGATGTGCAAGAGGTTTCATAAATCCTACCTCTTGATTTGATGGGCTTCACAAAGATTCGAAACGGTTTTGCCTTGTTTTTGAGCTGCTGGACTGTGTGTGCCGCATGCTCTTCCGAGTGCACTGCGCACCTTATATGCACCGTCCCTCTGTATTCATTCACCAGCGGGATGGCTATGTATGCGTCGCGTGTGGTGAGTTTGCCTCGCTTCTACCTGTGTGCGCTGCGCTTCCCAAATCACCTCCCAACTCACTCAAACGCTTATGAATCTCACTCTCCCACCTTCTGCAATGTCTTTCCAAGTCTCCAATGGCACAACGGCTTTTCTTTGGGCCACAATCTGTATTTATAGGCTTGATAGAAACTGGTTTGATTTTTTCCTCTTTAAAAAACCATTTTCTAAAGTTTGTGTTCTGCACTTTTGCATTGACCTTTAAACACAATGATTTTCGCTTTTTCCTTGAAATTTTGGCTCAAATGATGAAATCTTTGGCACATATTTTCAGGGATTATGTGACGGGGCCTCTGGCTTTAACATCCATGACTGCATCTGAAAATGTCAATTGTCGATTTCTGGAAAATTTTGTCATAGTTGACCTTGCTTGACTTTTCTTCAAACAGAGTTTTGAAGAAGAGTCGATATCTCTTGCGGTGATGATGAAGCTTTCTGCACTGTTGGTGTACAGGGTCTCCCTCTGACCTGCATGGATTGTTTCTGGACATGTTTTTTCAAAGATCAAATTGATGGATTTCTAGACTCAAACTAAAAATGACTCTGTCCTGAAATAGGACCAGACCTTGACTATCATGAATTTCATTGATTTTGGACCAAGACCTGAACCAGCATGGGCCAGACTTGAGGGAAACGGACAAGCATGACTTTCTCCTTCAGGTCATGGCATCTCCCTAGTGGAATGCAACTGAAAGAGAGGAGCGGGACACCTAATCATGAAATGCATAAAGAGTTTTGATCGCTGACGGAGGACTTGACCAGGCCGACTCTAACATTGGCTCCAATGGGGGATGGTAGCTCCTATGGAGGTGCCAAGAACAATAGATCTCTGGAGGAGCCAGATAGTGCCTCTTGTTCCATTGGGCTATGGAGTCATCATTTTGATAAAGAGCACAAGACTCTGGCTTATTTACAAAACTAGAGTGACCAAAAAATTGACTCAAACTTACAATTGGAATAACTCAAAAACTGACTGTACATACTGAAACCAAACTGAAATAAAAAATGGTATTTACAATGACAGTGGAAGCAGTGTTCATATATCAACAGTGATACCATTTGAGCAACCGACCATTGGTCAGCCCTCGAGGACAGTCTTCTCCACTTATTTCCTTTAGTAGAAAGGCATTTTGACCCTTGTATGTTGCGACTTTGAAAGGACCTTTCCACAAATTTTTGAACTTTTCGTGCTTGCCTTTCTCCTCATTTCTTGCATCCCATTTCAGCACTACATCGTCCACGTGAAATCTATCCATCTTGGCCTTTCTATCAGAGATTTTCCCCTGCAACTTGGATGTGTTCTTGAAGACTTCTTCTCTTGTTGGCTACAAGTGGATCATTTGATTCAGCCTTCTCTGCATGGGATCTTCCTCACTGCCAGCCTCCTGAAGGAGTTTGATCATCGGGGCAGCAAGAGAAGTGGGAAATATTGTGTCCACTCCATAAACAAGCTCAAATGGTGACATACCGATCGATTTTTTGTGAGTGATCCGATCTTCCCAAAGCGCATGAACCAACCTCTTGTTCCAACTCTTCTTATTTATTTCCAACAGCTTCTTGATGATGTTGACCAAATATTTATTTGAAGATTCTGCCAACACATTGCCTTGCGGATGATAGGTGGTTGAGTGAACCAGAATTATGTGATACTTATGACAAAATTCTATCATCCTTTTTGATCTAAACGCTGCTGCATTATCAATGATTATTTTGTTTGGACAATCCAAGTGAGACAAGATGTTATTTTCATGAAATGAAATGATTACCATGTCCGTCGCTTGTCTAGTAGGGGTCGCCTTCATCCATTTTGTGAAGTTGTCCGTGGCTGTAAGGATCCATCTATGCTGTCCAGAAGATGCATGATGAATTTCCCCAATGAAATCCAACCCCCACTACAAAAAAGGAGCGCTCACATCGATAGGCTTGAGTGGAAATGGTTGTAATTTCTGTTTTCCTTTGAAAATTTAACACTTATGATAGTGCTTTACCATCTTATGCGCATCAGCAAACAAAGTAGGCTAGTAGTACCCTGCTCTCAAAATTTTGTTAGCTGTTGATTTCCAAAAAAGATGACCACCACTCTCTC
>APFE030967811.1:110259-178133 GCA_000404065.3 Pinus taeda | reverse complement strand
TGGAAACACGTGGGGGATTCGTGGGTTAGTTGTGGAGCGAGTATTTTCTGGGAGAGATAAGGGAAAGTTTAGGGAAGATTATCTCAGCCATTTTGCTATGTTTTGGAGGACTTATTATGGATTTACAGGCAGGCTGCATACTTCAGCAATTGGAGGATGCAAATCTTGGGAGGACGAATTTCCGAGGTCAAAACAAGGCCAAACACTTTCTGGGTTTTCGTGGGTTTTGGTTGAGGAGCTTGGTCTAATTTTGCAAAATTTTCCTAGTAGATCTAGGGGGTCAAATAGGGATCCCAACTCAGCCAGAAGCCAGAGGAGCTAGGGAGAATTCGAGCCAAAATTTCGACGTCAACATTTGGCCAATTCCTTCGTGGGTTGTTCTGTGTATTTGGTGGAGAGGTACAAGTTAATTTCCCGGAATTTTCTGAGCATCGGAGGTGGGGTTTCCAGCATCATCTACGTAGGAGACAACACAGTTTCACTAGTGTAGCGCAGGGCATCATTGTAGTAGTGATTTGTGCCATTTGGGCTTGACATATTACCACCTAGGCTTGATCACGCTTGCCATTGAGGCGAGCCCAGGTGGACCACTTCCACATTATTGTACTTTTCTCCTAGATTATAATAACATGGCTCAGCCGTTGGTTATTCCTGGACATTTTATGGGTGTGCACTGTATGTTTCAATATTTTGGTGTTGTTTTTATTGTTTGCTTTGCATAGCACTACTTTTCCTAGTTTGAAACATTACAACTTCAAGCAATTTTTTTTGGGATTTTCTTGGAAAATTATGAAAAAGTGACATATTTACCCTCACAAAATAGAGGGGAGTCACTTTCGATTGTTGATCATCATTCACTCACTTATTATTCTCTAGAGGAAGGTACATTAGCTCTTATCTTACTTTTTGGATGTAATATGATCATTTATAGATCAAATTGTCTTGTGAAGGAGATTTTTGCATGGACAGACTTTTGGTATTCACGAAGTAATTCCTATTGGAAATGTGTAAGTTTATTGAAACATTTTCTTCCATTTTGCATGCTATATTTCTTAAATTAGGTCTTCTATGAATGCCATATTAACAAGTGCAATATATTTTCTTGAAATCTTGATCCTTCATGGCATGTAAAATTTGTTTTACAAGAGTCCATCAAAGGAACTTGATCCACGCATCCTTTGACATCAAAATATTCCATATAGTGAAGTCACTAGTCATTTCTACTTGAAGAAATTCAATCTTTCACGCTCTTCATCCAAGGCCCTCAGTCATTGACCTTTCACTAATTGCCTCCATTGCCTAACTAGATAAAGGCTCTAAACTAATAGGTGTTCATGATTATAAATCTTCCTTTCTTCTTTCATTTCATGGTAACTAGGGTTGGTTTGGGTTTATCTTAAAATATACATTTAGCCACAATTTTATGTCCATATGTTATTGCCCTATTGGAAGGGATTGCATTTAATAAATAATAAAACGAAAAATCTAGCATTAATTGAATATTTTAACCTTAAAATTAGGGCTGATGTCTTGGTATTTATTGTTGTCATATGCATTTTCAGCCATTTGAAACTATTGTTTACTTAACCCTAGCTTGCCTCATTCATATCCTATTGTTCCTTCGATGATCTTATTCCTTATAGGCTATTTTATAGAGCTCTTATATCCCATCATCTGCCTTAAATCTGCATATCTCACAAACCCTTACTTAAATCAATGGAAATATGAAATTGCATGAACAACTATAGAATAATCTCCAAGTATCCTAGGCTAAAATGTGCCAAATACATAAGAGGGCGGGCCATGCCTGGGTATAAGTTAAATGTTTCTCTATACATGCGACAACCTTTATAACATGAGAAACACTTTATATAGAAAGGAGTGATGAAACTAGGGCTCCCCTAGATCATGGGTATTGGTAGATCCACCTAAAGACCCTTGTATACCTACCCAAGTCATAAACGACCAACATGGTGTCAAATTAATGTCACCAAAAGCTAGTCAAATAGGAATGTAAGAGAGGACTATGTGATCGACCACAAAGGGTCTAGATATACTACCAAGGTCAAACAATTCATAGAACTCATTCCTCGCTAAGAGGGAGTGTTGATTTCTGGTAGCATTGAATATGCTCTAAGCCTCAAAATTTGAAGGGAGGCTTGGACACATGTGTTCGAGAATACCTAGAAATCATTTTGGGAAATTCAACCCAGAGATAGTTTTATTAAAATAATTAATTATTTTTAATGGATGCCTAAGTCTAAACTTAGGAAATTAAAATAATTAAAAGGTATTAATAAAACTGAGGGCGAAACTTCTAGAAGAAGAAGGAGATCGAGTCCAAATGATCCGAGCCATTGATTAGAATCTAATCAGGGCCATTGATTACTCAACTGGAAAACACATCAGAGAGATATCAAGGTATCGATTTTCTCAGAGAGGGCAACCCAAAAGTTTCTAGAGAATCGATCAATGTGATTTATTGCAGTGAAGGGCAAGGATAGTAGACCGGAGGAACCTTTCTAGATTCGGGGATAGAAAGGCAGAGATGAGATTCAGTGCAGGAAGTCAGGGTGTGAGACTAGAAGGCCTCGAGATCAAATTGTCAGTAGAGAGATTGACGCGGAGCCCAGCCGGATTGACACAGTTCTATGCAGGGTTGATGCAGAAGCTACGCAGAGGCAACGTAGGGCTAGCCAGCAAGCCCCTGATCAGAATCAAATCTCCCAGAACAGTGTGAGATTTCTCTCACTAACCTTTTTGCCAGTTTCGCTCTGTATCGAATAGCCAATTGGGCATCCAACAAATTGTATCTAGAAAACTATTGCTTAATAATACAAACCCTCAGTTGCTACAACGGTTTTCCCGCATTGGGTTTTTCTGGGGACATTTGTCCAAAAATAACGGTGTCATGTGTTGTGTATTTCTTTCTTGCTCAGTTTCTTGTTTCCTCATTTAATTTACTTGGTGAAGGCCACAGTGTATTAGTTTCAATATTTGTTGTAGGATGCAGCAAATAATTTGTTCAGTAATTTAACAAATAGAAGATACTTAATCAGTTGCTGCAGTAGAAATTTGGGTCTCCAAATTTTCCCAACACAACTCTCTACCAAGGGAAAGAGTCAAACAAAAGCGATTGGAGAAAATAAGGGAGACAGTGACACTGTTGAAGCACCATTGAACACAAATGGTGGCAATGCCCATGAAAAGAAAGTAAGGTCATCAAAGGTGGAAGAGTTCTTGAAATACCTATGAATTTAGGAGGCAATAACGACAAAATGTATCTAAGTATGGTGCAAGTGTTGGGAGGACTAGTGAAGTACCAACAAAGATGAGATCTAGAAAAACTAGCACAACAACAAATGCTACAAGATGCAGCACTAGCACGGAACAGGAAAGGGGATGAGTTTTGACGATGCTAGTGAGGTATCAATGAAGAAAGAAATCCTTAACACTAGTACATAGCTAGGGAAGGAAAGACAAAATGAGAACGAGTCACTCGAGCTCTCCCACTTCATTAATGGGTTCCAACATAGACTACCCATCAAACCTTCTTCCTGGGAATTACACATATTCTCAATTGTTACTAATTCTTCTCAATGCCATGAATTTCTTAAACGCATAAGAATTATTTCTGCAAAGGTTCCATTTTCATAATTCAATTCAATGTAGCCATAGTATGATAGAAACAAGCCTAACTACCATGGAGAGAGAATATTAGCTAGTATATGAAAATATATGTCAAGATGTAATATAAGAGAACAATACTTGCACTTACCTAAGAGTTTTACATGCAATGCTAGAGCTATAACACCCTCCTCCCACGTTTACCCAAGCTAACCAATCCACCAGGGTAAAAATGTGACGAAGATTTATTATGATATGATTCAATTCCCCAAGTATAGTTAAGTAAGTGGAATCAACTAAACGAAACCAAATTGACCTTCCTAAGGAACTACAAAACCTTCAAGAGCCAACCAACCCCTCCAGGTATCTAATCCCTAAGAGAACTTGATGTTTTGTTGAACTAGATCCCTAGTCGCTCCTATAACAAGCCTTCCCTGCGACTGATACCCTCTAGTCGCTCCCATAGAAAGGTATCCATGCGACTGTGGCCTTTGTCAAGAAATTCTATGCCAGCGACCCTGGATTCTGAGCCACTTTTTCAGGGCTAGAACTGAGGCCTCTGCCTAGGACTTCATGAAACTTCCAGAAATGATAAATAACATTGAGAAAAGGCAAATAACAAAAAAAATTGAACAAGGGCTTGATTAAGGCACTGATCTACCAAAATGTGATCACCAAAAATCACATTCTTTCACCTTCATCTAGGTCCAGCTAAGTTGAGGCACCTAGGGCATCAATTTACCGACAAGCTAGCCCCCCAAAAAGTTTAATCTCCTAAGGTCTCCTGCGCTAGTGTTTCCTCAAGCTCTCCTCCAATTTTGAAACCATTCCTTCGGTGGATTTGGGAGAAAATCCAAGCCCTAGCTCTGGGATCAAAATTTGCATTAGCATCCTCAAGGATGATACTTCATAGGATTAGACCAGCACCTTCAAGTGAAAATTATTTCTTTGATCCTCTCCCCACCATTGGATAGGCAGATCAATGGCCACAAGCACATGGAGTTGTGCATTAGTTAACTTAGTTAAAAACCATGCAAGTCTCAAATCAATCCACTGTGTCCTCAACAAATTAATGGTCAGATGAAGGAAATGATGCTTGATGTTTAACCAGTCCAAGCATACCAATAGGATTATGACACGTGGCAAGGTTATATTAGTAGACGATGTTAGCATGTCGACGAGGAGCCAACCGAGGCTGCCACTTGTCAGACAAAAATAGAAATTTCACTATCTAATGAGCATGTTTTGGGTGACATGTGGCCCCCTCTAGGTATGCCACGTGGTTGTTGTGACATTGTCGATGGCATTAGCATTTTGACACTCAACGATTCTTGGGTCTAAGTCATATGGGCATGGTCTTATGGCGTATGGAAATGTTGGCTCCAGGTTTAAAAAGTTAGTCTTATGGTTGATTGGGACAAGCATGTGACCATAACAAGTCATGCGACTACGAGTTGAATGCAATGGAGGAGAGATGACACATATTCGATCGAACAATGAACAAGTTTGATATGTTAACTATTTGTGAAAAGTTCGGTACAATGATCTGATTGTTTGGTATGAAATCAATGTAATACATGACATGGTTAGGAGTGGTTTCGGTTCTTTTCTAGTCATTGTGGAATTTTGGCTATGAATTCGTAATGGAGATCTGGTCATGTCAACTCGTTGGAGTGAGGGGCACCTATAAACCATTTCATCACTCGCTTGTTGCACTAGTTGCGTAGCTAGGCCACTCGCTGTTTAGCACGAGTTCTCGAAGTGGATAACTCACCCTCTCTTCGATGGACCACGAGTGCCACCCTAGTGAGGTTTCTCTCTATCATTCTAGGAGATTGAAGGTGGATATTCAGAGCTCCCAATGCAGCCATCATTCAATTAGCGCGTACTCCAGAAAGACACAGTAGTGGAATACGCAGGAGATCATTCAGTGGCCTTCCGGTGAGCAATTGTCAGAGGAGTTTTGGAGAAGGAAGTACAGGGGAAGACTAGCCTTTAGGATGGTTTTGGGAGTTGGAGATTTCTATTTGTAGCTATGTGATTGCATGTACTAAGGACCAGCGCAGGAATTCATCATTGGGTACACGTGGAGGATTCGTGGGTCAGTTGTGGAGCGAGTATTTGTCGGGAGAGATAAGGGGATGTTCGCGGAAGATTATCTCAACCATTTTGGTGTGTTTTGGAGGGCTTATTATGGATTTATAGGCAAGTCATACACTTCAGCAATTGGAGGAGGGCGCAACTCTTGGGACGACAAATTTCCGAGGTCAAAACCAAGCCAAACACTTCCTGGGTTTTGGTTGAGGAGCTTAGGGCTAATTTTGCAGAATTTTTCCATTAGATCTGGGCGGTCAATCAGGGATCCCAACTCAGCCAAAAGCTAGAGGAGCTACGGAGAATTCGAGAAAAAATTTCTACATCAGCATTTGGCCAATTCCTTCGTGGGTTGTTCTATGTATTTGGTGGAGAGGCTCGAGTTAATTTCCTAGAATTTTCTGAGCATCGGAGGTGGGGTTTCCAGCAGCATCTGTGCAACAAACAACACAGTTTCACTAGTGCAGCGCAGGGAATCATTGTAGCAGTGATTTGTGCCATTTGGGCTTGACATATTACCACGTAGGCTTGATCACACTTGCCATTGATTGCAAGCCCAGGTGCACCATCTCCACATTATTGTACTTTTCTCCCAGATTATAATAAAATGGCTTAGTCATTTGTTATTCTTGGACATTTTATGGGTGTGCACTGAATGTTTCAATATTATGGTGTTGTTTTTATTGTTTGCTTTGCATAGCACTATTTGTCCTAGTTTGAAACATTACAACATCAAGCAATTTGTTTTGGGATTTTCTTTGTAAAATTATGAAAATGTGACATATTTACACTCACAAAATAGAGGGAAGTCACTTTCGATTGTTGATCATCATTCACTCACTTCTTCTTCTCTAAAGGAGGGTACATTAGCTCTTATCTTTCTTTTTGGATGTAATACGATCATTTATAGATCGAATTGTCTTGTGAAGGAGATTTTTGCATGGACGAACTTTTGGTATTCACAAAGTGATTCCTATTGGAAATGTGTAAGTTTATTGTCACATTTTCTTCCATTTTGCATGCTATATTTCTGAAATTAGGTCTTCTATGAATGCCATATTAACAAGTGCAATATATTTTCTTGAAATCTTGATCCTTGATGGCATGTAAAATTTGTTTTGCAAGAGTCCATCAAAGGAACTTGATTCATGCATCCTTTGACATCAAAATATTCCATATAGTGAAGTCACTATTCATTTCTAATTGAAGAAATTCAATCTTCCACCCTCTTTATCCAAGGTCCTCTTTCATTGACCTTTCACTAATTGTCTCCATTGCCTAACTAGATAAAGGCTCTAAACTAATAGGTGTTCGTGATTATAAATCTTCCTTTCTTCTTTAATTTCATGGTAACTAGGGTTGGTATGGGTTTAGCTTAAAATATACATTTAACCACAATTTTATGTCCATACGTTATTGCCCTATTGGAAGGGATTGCTTTTAACAAATAATAAAAGGGAAAATCTAGCATTAATTGAATATTTTAACCTTAAAATTAGGCCTGATGTCTTGGTATTTATTGTTGTCATATGCATTTTCAGCCATTTGAACTATTGTTTACTTAAACCTAGCTTGCCTCATTCATATCCTATTGTTCCTTTGATGATCTTATTCCTTATAGGTTATTTTCTAGAGCTCTTATATCCCATCGTGTGCCTTAAATCTACATATCTCACAAACCCTAACTTAAATCAATGGAAATATGAAATTTCATGAACAACTATAGAATATTCTCCAAGTATCCCAGACTAAAATGTATGAAATACATAAGAGGGCGGTCCATGCCTAGGTATAAGAAAATGCTTTTCTATACATGCAACAACCTTCATAACATGAGAAACACTTTATATGGAAAGGAGTGATGAGACTAGGGCTCCCCTAGATCATGTGTATTGGTAGATCCACCTAAAGGCCCTTGCATTCCTACCCAAGCCATAAACAACCAACATGGTGTCAAATCAATGTCACCAAAAGATAGATAAGAATGTAAGAGAGGACTATCTTGAAGACGGGTATTCAAAATACAATGCGATCGACTGCAAAGGGACTAGATATACCACCTAGGTTAAACACTTCACGGAACTCATTCAAGCATGTCCCAATATAATACATGAATACGAGGGCAACACTTTTGGATCAAGTACTAAATTATGATTAAAACCAAATGTGTTAAAATATCCTCTAGTTATGCCTAGGGGTAAGGGGTTAACATGATCAATACCTACACTTACACAAGCACTTGCGATACACTACAAGAGCTTATTTATACCATGCCATTATAAAAATGAGAGTCATCTTGGAGAGGCCAACAAGCTAGATTTGAATATTGCCTCACCATTTTATACGGTTACCTTTAGGAGTGAAGGTGACACCAACTCTCTAGGAAGGGCAAGAGATGAACAAAAGAAAGAGGAGAAAATGAGGGAGGCAGTGACATTGTTGATGCACCATTAAATACAAATAATGGAAATGCCCATGCAAAGAAAGATAGGGCATCAAAGGTGGAAGAATTCTTGAAATACCTGTGCATTTTCAGCTATTTGAAACTATTGTTTACTTAACCCTAGCTTGCCTCCTTCATAGCCTATTGGACCTTTGCTGATCTTATTCATTATAGCTTATTTTCAAGAGCTGCTATATACCATAGTGTGCCTTAAATTTGCATATTTTACAAACCCTACCTTAAATCGATGGAAATATGAAACAACATGAGCAACTATTTAATAATCTCAAAGAATCCTATAGTTAAATGCGTCAATTACATAAGAAGGGAGTCCATGCTTTGGTATAAGATAAATTGTAATATTCCTAATGGAAAAATTAAGTGGATAACAATAACATAAAAGGAGGGTCCATGCCTGAGTATAAGATAAATATTTCTCTATACATGCGGAAACCTTTATAACATGAGAAACACTTTATATAGAAAGGAGTGATGAAACTAGGGCTCCCCTAGATCATGTGTATTGGTAGATCTACCTAAAGGCCCTTGCATACCTACCCAAGTCATAAACAACCAACATGGTGTCAAATTAATGTGACCAAAACATAGTCAGATAGGAAGGTAAGAAAGGACTATCTTGAATATGGGTATTCAAAAGACAACGTGATCGACCTCAAAGGGCCTAGATATACCACCTAGGTTAAACACTTCACAGAACTCATTCAAGCATGGCCCAATATAATACATGAATACAACAAGGAGAGCACTTTTGGCTGAAGTAGTGAATTATGATTAAAATCAAATGTGTTAAAATATCCTTTAGTTACACAGTACACCTAGAGGTAAGGGGTTAACATGATCAATACCTACACTTACACAAGTTCTTGCAATACATTAGAAGAGCTTATTTATACCACACCATTATTGCCTCACAATTTTATAGGGTTACCTTGTGGAGTGAAGGTGACACCAACTCTCGAGGAAGGGCAAGGGATGAAAAAAAGAAAGGGGAGAAAATAAGAGAGGCAGTGACACTGTTGATGCATCATTAAAGACAAACGGTGGAAATTCCCATGCAAAGAAAAAAAGGGCATCAAAGGTGGAAGAATTCTTGAAATGCCTGTGCATTTTTGTTAAATTTAGGTATGTTCTATGCTAGAGAAATTTATTTCAATTTTCACAATTAGCTCAATATCTTTTCCAGATTAGCAATCACATTAGCATTAAAGTAAACTACAGATAGAACATAAATATAAATCGTAGAAGACAAGCCAAGGCAAGAGGACACAAGATGTGGCACTAGCCAAGGACAAACCCCAATGTGGGGAAACCCTTCGCCAATTCTTTTTATATGATCTTCAGTATTTTAGCAGAGAGAGAGAGAGATAGAGATAGTACATTTACAACAAAAGTCAACACTTTGACTTATCTAGATAAGAGCATAGATCATCTCCTAAGATGATGATACATGAGATCGGTTGAAGACATGTTGCTTCAACTGATTCTCCAAGGTGACTCCTTCACCTATCATAGTGCTGCATCTCACTATCATGTTGCACCTCACCGTGCTACACCATGCTGCACCCATCATCACAATGCTGGACCTCATGCTGCTACTGTCCCAGTGTTAAGCACAGTTGTACATAGAGCCATTGCTGAACCATGCTTACTGCTATCCCAATGTACTTGCTGCACTGTATTTGTTGTTGTCCATGCTTTACCATGCTGCTTCTATCCATGATTCTTCATGCTTGCAGCTGTCCCATGTTGCAAGTGTCCCATGTGTCACCAAGCTTGCAGTTGTCCTAGTGTCATTGCAATTATCCCATGTATAAGCTTGTTGTATTTAACTGTTGCATGAAGACATGTAGCATCCAACCATGTAGCTGCATCATACATAGAGTTGTACTATGCATCATACCATGTTGCACCCTTTTTACATTATGTTGCATTGTTACTGTAATATCCCGTTTCAGAGATATTCCCCAAAACCCCAATAAACTCCAATCCAAATATGCACAAAGATATAATAATCGGGAAGCTCAAAATGATAGAAATAACAGTGGTGCAACATATAATAATATAAACATGAAATATAAACAAATACTCAAGAAATGCAGAGAGAAATGCTAAGCCATTTTTATTATACTGAGTAATGGAATGAGTACAGGAGGTGATCAGAAAAGATGGTACCTCGACTTGCACCAGGCAAGTGAAGAAATACACTCAAAATAGCAAAGGAATGGCCTCTCTCTGAACTGCGTGGATGTTGTTGGGAAACTGCCATGCTACTATTGCTACTGGAAATCAAATGAGGATTTGGGGTTGTTCCTCTCCTTAGAAAATACTGAAACTCTAGAATCATCCTCTACTCGAAAAACCCAAAAAAACCCAGAAAGCGTCTCTGAAATGGCCGACCCCCGAAAATCGCCCCCTTGGGGAATCACGCAATCCCTCAAGGCTCTACGCTACCACTGAGTAGAATCCTCCAAAATACTGCCTGAAACTCTGCCAAACTCCTCCAATATGCAAGAGCTAATCTCTTGCTCAATCTCCCAGCTCAACTCCTCCACAAACCCCCAATCCGGAACTGCTCCCAGAAAAACTGCGTCCCTCTCTCTCAAGACTGTGTAGTCCTCCAACGCTCAGCTCCACCTCAATGCCAAAGATCAAAACTACTGTGAAAAGACTGCTGAAACTACCTTGCCTGAGTAGGCACTTGATGTCCCCCGGGGCTAAGGGTGAGATCTCTGAACGGAGACACTCAGTGCACTAAACAGTGTTGCAGATAGGCTAAACAGCCAGCGTGCTCCAAGTCGAAGTGACTAGCTCAAATGCTCATAACTGAATACCAAAATGAGGAGGCTCCTCTCTCCTTTATAGCATTGGCCTTTCTCAATCCCAAGGCTCACCTCCTCCAACGTAATTTCTTCTTGCCACGTGTTCCTTTTCCCATCTGCACAGTCCCTCCAAGTGTCTGCATGGGCCCCATCTCCGCGTGGTCCTTTGGCCCCCTTGGCTCCCCTTTAAGTCACAACGTTGTGCTACTAGGAAGTGACTTTTATTCTAAAAGTGAGTTATGTCCCTTTTTCCTCACCTTTTTATTTACAAATAACTATAGAGGCAAAATTGAGCAAAATCGAATATTCCAATTAGCCATGGCTAATTAGGAATATTACAGTTACCCATCACTATATGTTGATAGCACTATGTTGTACTATGTATATAGCTGTCATACACTATGTTGTCTATGTCACATCATTCATCACATCAAGTCGCACTCCTTTGGGGTATTCATCACTCCATGTTGATCCAACATGTGGCTCCCATAGGCTGTTTCAAGTCTGATCCAAATTTGGCCAATATCCTTGACTCAATGCACCTCTAACACTGCTTCAAATCTGTTTGACACTTTGTTGTTCATAAATGTTTTGTTTAGGGCACATGTGCATACTGCTGCAGCCCTAGGTTCCTCTCAACAATCCTCGAACAGCCCTTCAAAAATTGTGGACTAGACAAGGAGAGATGCTCCTCCTCCATGCTGAAGGTAAGGGCTCAAGACAGCCCTCAAATCTGCCCAAGCTAGGTTTGCTGTAGTGGTATGGCATGTGGCCTACCACACAACACTACTGCTGCTCATGACATCTTCCAACAATGATACAAACCATCCGTTAGCCTTTAAACAAGCTAACGTTTAGCTCCCAAGGCCTCGGCCTAGCACAACAAGAATCACGGCTTCCTATAACAGACTTCAGACTTTGTTCAACCCATGAAATAGTCCTCCAATCCATGTTGCCCTAGCCTCCCATGCTGTGGCCTCAAAACAGAGATATCCCTTTAGACATGCGGGTAGGGCTAGGGCTTGAAAGCATAGCAGTTTAGGGCATATAGTAAACCCTTATAGGGCAGCGAGGGAGCCTACTTCAATCTCCTTCATGACAGTGGTGAGGGTCTCCCTTTGGCTGCATAGAGGCTTCTTTGATTAACTACGTTAGGGTTTCTTCATTAGGGCAACATAGAGCCTTTCTCCATTAGGGCAGCGTTATCCCTTAGGATCTCTTCTCCTACTAAAACCCAAAGACAAGTAGAGAGGAAGAGATCCCAAGTGTGTGTGTAAAAATGACTTGAAATCCACCTCTATTTATACTAAAACGTTGAGTACAAGTGGGGTTTATTTGGCTGTTGGCCGACCTTGACAAATTGTCCCATAACACTAATAAATTCATATCTCTATGAATACTTATCGGAATCGGATGATCTTTAGATCAATCCTACACCTCTCGATGAGAGGGATCCAAGAAAAATATCAGCTGCCATTAATAAGATGAAGCACATGGAGTTTGGCCCTAGTTTCCAATTTTAACAATTTTCAGCTATTTGAAAATATTGTTTACTTAACCCTAACTTGCCTCCTTCATAGCCTATTGGACCTCTGTTGATCTTATTCATTATAGTCTATTTTCAAGAGCTACTATATACCATCATGTGCCTTAAATTTGCATATCTTACAAACCCTAACTTAAATTGATGGAAATATGAAACAACGTGAGCAACTATTTAATAATCTCAAAGAGTCCTACACTTAAATGTGCCAAATACATAAGAAGGGAGTCCATGCTTGGGTATAAGATAAATTGTAATATTCTAATTTAAAAATTAAGTGGATAATAGTAACATAAGAGGAGGGTCCATGCCTGGGTATAAGTTAAATGTTTCTTTATACATGTGGCAACCTTCATAACATGAGAAACACTTTATATAGAAAGGAGTGATGAAACTAGATCTCCCCTAGATCATGTGTATTGGTAGATCCACCTAAAGACCCTTGCATACCTACCCAGTCATAAACGACCAACATGGTGTCAAATTAATGTCACCAAAAGATATTCAAATAGGAATGTAAGAGAGGATTATGTTGAAGATGGGTACTCAAAAGACAATGTAATTGACCACAAAGGGTCTAGATATACCACCTAGGTCAAACACTTCATAGAACTCATTCCTCGCTAAGAGGAAGTGTTGATTTCTGGTAGCATCGAATGTGCTCTAAGCCTCAAAATTTGAAGGTAGGCTTAGACACATGTATTCCAGAATACCTAGAAATCGTTTTGGGAAATTCCACCCAGAAACAATTTTACTAAAATAACTAATTATTTTTAATGGGTGCCTAAGTCTAAACTTAGGAAATTAAAATAATTAAAGGGTATTAATCAAACTGGGAGCAAAACTTCTAGAAGGAGTTTGATTCCAAATGATCTGAGCCAATGATTAGAATCTAATATGGGTCGTTGATTACTCAACTGGACGATTATAACAAGGACTTTGATGGGTATTTGGAAAACACATCGGAGAGAGATCAAGATATTGATTTTCTCAGAGACAGCGGCGCAAAAGTTTCTAGAGAATTGATCAAGGTGATTTCTTGCAGTGAGGGGAAAGGATAGTATATCAAAGGAAGCTTTCCAAATCTGGGGAGTGCAAGGCCGAGACGAGATTCAATGCAGGAAGTCGGGGTGTGAGACCGGAAAGCCTCAAGATCAAATTTCCAGTAAGTAGGAGGTCAGCAGACAGATTGACGTAGAGCCCAACCAAAGTGACGTAGTTCTACGTAGGGTTGACACAGAAGTTGTGCAGAGGCAGCGTAGGCCCAGTCAGCAAGCCCCTGATCAGAATCGAATCTCCCATAACAGTGTGAGATTTCTATCACTAAAATTTTTGCCAGTTTCTCTCTGTATTGGATAGCTAGTTGTGCATCCAACGAATTGTATCAAGAAAACTACTGCTTAATAATACAAACCCTCAGCTGCTGCAACGGTTTAACCACACTGGGTTTTTCTATAGACATTTGTCCAAAAAGAACGGTGCCATGTGTTGTACATTTCTTTCTTGCTCAGTTTCTTGTTTCCGCATTTAATTTAATTGGTGAAAGCCGCAATGTACTAGTTTCAATATTTCTTGTAGCATGCAGTAAATAATTTGTTCAGTAATTTAACAAATAGAAGATACTTAATCAGTTGCTGCAGTAGAAATTTGGGTCTCCAAATTTTCACAACACCAACTCTCTACAAAGGGAAAGAGACAAACAAAAGCGATTGGAGAAAATAAGGGAGACTGTGACACTGTTGAAGCAACATTGAAGACAAATGGTTGCAATGCCCATGCAAAGAAAGTAAGGTCATCAAAGGTGGAAGAGTTCTTGAAATACCTATGAGTGTGGGAGGCAATAACGACAAAATGTATCTAACTATGTTGCAAGTGTTGTGAGGACAAGTGAAGCACCAACAAATATGAGACCTAGAAAAACTAGCACAACAACAAATCTTACAAGAGGCAACACTAACATGGAATAGGAAAGGGGATGAGTTTTGACGATGCTAGTGAGGTATCAATGAAGAAAGAAATACTTAACACTAGGTCATAGCTGGGGAAGGAAAGACAAAATTAGAATGAGTCACTTGAGCTATCCCACTTCATTATTGGGCTGCAACGTAGACTACCCATCAAACCTTCTTGTTGGGAATTACACATATTCTCAATTGTTACTAATTCTTCTCAATGCCATGAATTTCTTAAATGCATAAGAATTATTTCTGCAAAGGTTCCATTTCCATAATTCAATTCAAGGTAGCCATGGTATGATAAAAACAAGCCTAACTACCATGGAGAGAGAATATTAGCTCGTATATGAAAATAAATGTCAAGATGCAATATAAGAAAACAATAACTGCACTTACCTAAGAGTTTTACATGCAATGCTAGAGCTATAACACCCTCCTTCCACCTTTACCCAATCTAACCGGTCCACCGGGGTAAACATGTGATGAAGAGTTACTATGATATGATTCAACTCCCCAAGTATAGTTAAGGAAGTGGAATTGACTCAACGAAACCAACTGACCTTCCTACGGAGCTACAAAACCTTCAAGAGCCAACCAACCCTTCCAGGTGTCCAACCGTTGAGAGAACTTGATGTTTTGTTCAACTAGATCCCTAATCGCTCCTATAACAAGCCTTCCCTGAGACTGAGACCCTCCATTTGCTCCCATATAAAGGTCTCCATGTGACTGTGGCCTTTGTCAGGCAGTTCTATGCCAGCGACCCCGGATTCTGAGCCACTTTTTCAAGGCTAGGATTCAGGATTCTGCCTAGGACTTCATGAAACTTCCAGAAATGATAAATAACATTGAGACAAGGCTACTAACACAAAAAATTGAAGAAGGGCTTGATTAAGGCACTGGTCTACCAAAAGGTGATCACCAAAATCACATTCTTTCACCTTCTTCTAGGTCCAGCTAAGTTAGGGCACCTAGGGCATCAATTTACTGACAAGCTAGCCCTCCAAAAAGTTCAATCTCCTAAGGTCTCCTGCGTTGGTATTTGCTCAATCTCTCCTCCAATTTTGAAGCCATTCCGTTAGTGGATTTGGGAAAAAAGCCAAGCCCTAGCTCTGGGATCAAACTTTGCATTTACATCCTCAAGGATGGTACCTCATAGGATCAAACCAACCCCTTCAAGTGAAAATTTTTTCTTTGATCCTATCCCCACCGTGTCTAGGTTAAGAACATCATTGGTTGTTGTACTCATTCCCCCTATCCTAGACCAGGTCCACTTGGTCTCGTGTGGCGCAATTCCTTTGAAAGACAATTCTTCAAGAACCATCCACGGTACCAATTACAATAAGGATTTTAGGGATTGGGAATTTCCTTCATAAGTTATATCCCATAAACCTAACCCTTGAATCCTCCTTTCATTTCCCTAGAAGACATTGTACTTTTCTTAGAGAGAAAGCAAGCTTTATCCTTCTAATTCTTCTGGAAAAGGGATTATTTGGGTCACTCCACATCATTTTGATGACTTATCCTTCATCAAGGACTCCATAATATATTGGGTCTCCTCCCATCGGTGAAAGTCTGTAAATAGAAGGGAGCCTTAGCTGAGGTGACAGTGGGCTAAGTCTCCATTTGTTGCCCTTGGCCTAGCATTTCCCCTTTAGGAATCCCCTCTAGGTCCCCTACTAGTTTGAGCGGTAACAGGGTGCTTGAATTTATTTTAGTTTTTGAAGAATAAAAAATGCCCAAAATATCTCACTAATAGCATTGTTGTGTAGTTCTCATCAGTACCTCTTCAATCCTATATTTTTCTGAGAAAAAATCCTCCCGGGTGAGAAGTTATGGCCAATTGAAAATTAGTATTAATCAAGGCAAAAATTAAAAGGAAAAACTATAGGGCCAAACACAATATATTAATTTGTTAAACATCGTGCAAGTTTCTTGAAGATCCACCATTGGATAGGCAGATCAATGGCCACAAGCACATGGAGTTGTGCATTAGTTAACATAGTTAAAAACCATGCAAGTCTCAGATCAATCCACTGTGTCCTCAACAAATTAATGGTCAGATGAAGGAAATGATGCTTGATGTTTAACCAATCCAAGCAAATCAATAGGATTATGACACATTGCAAGGTAATATTAGTAGACGATGTTAGCATGTTGACGAGGACCCACCTGAGGCTGCCACTTGTCAGACAAAAATGGCAATTTCAGCTATCTAATGAGCGTGTTTTGGGTGACATGTGGCCCCCTCTAGGTATTGCACGTGGTTGTTGTGACATTGTCGATGGCATTAGCATTTTGACACTCAATGATTCTTGGGTCTAGGTTATATGGGTATGGTCGTATGGCTTATGGAAACATTGGCTCCAGGTTTAAAAATTCGGCCTTATGGTCAATTGGGACAACCATGTGACCATAGCAAGTCATGCGACTACGAGTTGAATGCAATGGAGGAGCGGTGACACATATTCGTTCGAGGAATTAACGAGTTTTGATATGTTAACTATTTGTGAAAAGTTCGGTACAATGATCTGATGGTTTGGTTTGAAATCAATGTAATACATGACATGGTCTGGAGTGGTTTTTATTTTATTCTATTCGTTGTGGAATTTTGGCTATGAATTCTTAATGGAGATTTGCTCATGTCAACTCATTGGAAGGGTTTGAAGCCATTATAATTTTGTCATGCATGTTTTGAATGTGGAGGGTAATCTCTTTCATGTGGAGGTCTTGTGACAATATTATGATTTGGTTTCATTACAACCCATCAACAAACTAGCAGAGATCTCATATATTGAGCGGAGCACGAAGTTTTGGCAGAGGTAAGTTTTGGCAAGAGTTTAAATTTAGAAAGGGAGTTCATATGGAAATATTATATGGTGGAAGCATATAATAGAGCTGGAGTGTCGTTATTGATCCAGTTATATTTGGTTATGGTTATGTTGAGATAGTTCATGGCTTGTTGGTAAATTATTTTTAACATAGTCTGGGTTCTATACATCGAATTACTCACTCAATGCATGCAATCAATTGACATGAGAAATGATTGCACGATGCAATAATAGGGAATCCTAATTGTCTTAGACCTTGACACATAGACGCACCATCATTTGATGTAACTATTTAACACAATATGAATCATGACCCCACTCCAGGCATGTGGATACATGCCCTAACAATACACAAGACTTGATACAAATACAAGAATGCCCTAATACAAACAAGCATAAGCACCGGATTGCATAATAAATAAAGTACCTTTTGATGACAAGCCCACCTTCCAACATGTGCTCTTGGAAGATGAGTGAGGTAACACATGACTGATGTAGGTGGTAGAGGTATGAATGGCACATCACATCAGCCACTAGTGGCTCTCAGGGGTTGCCAGCTATCGGTTCGAAGAGATGAATAAGGAAAACGTTTCTCCTATGGGCCACTCACTTTTGGTGGGTAACAGTACCAATGAGGACAAAAATATCTAGAACGCATATGTTGCTTCTCAAAGAATGAGATAAGAAGAATAAAAAAACAAAGGAAAGGACGCAGAGAATGGAGAAGACACTAGAGTTGTACTAGCAATGTCAAGAACCAAAACTTTAGGGGAGGGATACTCTGGATTGATGATTACGCAATCCTATAGCTGCAGTCTATAGGATGTACCAACGAATGCCAATATTCAATGGAAGTTTCAGGAGAAATGAGAATGGTAACCAGTCCCATCTAGGAAGAAGTTATCTCAAGTCGGGCCCTACTTGAGACAACAATCTAAAGAGAACCAATCACTAGTGAGGTGACCAAAAATATAGGAGACAAAAATTGAATAGGGAGAGAGAGGCAAAAGGAGAAAAATGGAAAAGATTAATTCTCATCATTGCTATGAATGATTAGTAGCTTATGTAAGGATTTCCAAATCTAATAAAAAATCCCTCATCCCCAATCTTTGATTCAAAGCAATGTTACATGGATTTATTGTATGCAATATGCCAGCAAGCGAGTATGAACAAAGAAAAATGAAATAGGAAGATTTGAAAATGAAATAGGAAAGGAAATAAATATCCCTGGCTAGAATTTGATGATCTGTTGAAGTTAGGGGCACCTATGAACCATTTCATCACTTGCTTGGTGCAAATTGATCATTCTTGGAGGTTAATCATTTTGGAGAGTTTTTATTCCCACAAGTATGGGTTATTTTGGCATTTTTATTATGCCTTTGAGCTGTCTCAATATCGACTAACATATTTGTATACTTTTGTAATGTACCTTTGGAATTAAATTGTTACAGGGTTATTTATTCTACAATTTTGACAATTTGGGAGGCCATGGGACCCATGTGATTTTTGGGAAAGACTTGGGAAGGGAAAAGGGGCTGAAATGTTTTGTTGTCATAGTGCGGGGGCCACCCACATGAGGAAATACACACCACCTTAGAGGTAAGTTCGAATGACTAAGGAGGGAAAGTGAAATTGCTAGTTGGAGGGGACCCACATGGGAAAAGAGGCCCAGGAATTATCAATAGAGGAGGCTCAGCCTCATTTGGCATCTTTTGGACATATTGAACTCAATCTTAGTTGCTCTAGCTGCTTAGCTCTGTCACCCGATGTTTAGCACGAGTTTTCCAAGTAGATCACTCACCCTCTCTTCGGTGGACCACGAGTGCCACCCTAGTGAGGTTTCTTTCTATCATTCCGGGAGATTGCAGGTGGATATTCAGAGCTCCCAATGCAACCATCATTCAGTCAGTGCGTACTCCAGAAAGACGCAGTAGTGGAATACGCAGGAGATCATTCAGTGGCCTTCTGGGGAGCAATTGCCAGAGGAGTTTTGGAGAAGGAAGTACAGGGGAAGACCAGCCTTTAGGAGGATTTCAGGAGTTGGAGATTTCTGTTTGGGACCAGTGTGATTGCCAGCACTTAGGACCAACGCAAGAATTCATCACTGGGCACACCTGGGGATTTGTGGGTTAATTGTGGAGCGATTATTTGGTGGGAGAGATAAGGGGAAGTTCGGGGAAGATTATCTCAACCATTTTGCTATGTTTTGGAGGTCTTATTATGGATTTACAGGCAGGTCATACACTTCAGCAATTGGAGGAGAGCACGACTCTTGGGAGGACAAATTTCCCAGGTCAAAACCATGCCAAACACTTTCCATGTTTTGGTGGGTTTTGGTTGAGGAGCTTGGAGCTAATTTTGCAGAATTTTCCCGGCAGATTTGAGGGGTCAAATAGGGATCCCAACTTAGCCAGAAGCTAAAGGAGCTAGGGGGCATTCGAGCCAAAATTTTGACGTCAACATTTGGCCAATTCCTTCGTGGGTTGTTCTGTGTATTTGGTGGAGAGGCCCAGGTTAATTTCCCAAAAATTTTTGAGCATCGGAGGTGGGGTTTCCAATAGCATCTGCGTAGCAGACAATACAGTTTCACTAGGGCAGCGCAGGGCATCATTGTAATAGTGATTTGTGCCATCTAGGCTTGACATATTACCACCTAGGCTTGATCATGCTTGCCATTGAGGCAAGCCCAGGTACACCACTTCCACATTATTGTACTTTTCTCCCAAATTATAATAAAATGGCTCAGCCATTGGTTATTCCTAGACATTTTATGGGTATGCACTGAAAGTTTCAATATTATGTTGTTTTTATTTTTTTCTTTGCATAGCACTATTTTTCCTAGTTTGAAACATTACAACTTCAAGCAAATTTTTTTGGGGTTTTCTTGTAAAATATATGAAAAAGTGACATATTTACCCTCATAAAATAGAGGGCAGTCACTTTCGATTGTTGATCGTCATTCACTCACTTCTTCTTCTATAGAGGAGGGTATATTAGCTCTTATCTTTCTTTTTGGACGTAATATGATCATTTATAGATCAAATTGTCTTGTGAAGGAGATTTTTGCATGGACGAACTTTTGGTATTCACGAAGTGATTCCTATTGGAAATGTATAAGTTTATTGTCACATTTTCTTCCATTTTGCATGATATTTTTCTGAAATTAGGTCTTCTATGAATGCCATATTAACAAGTGCAATGTATTTTCTTGGAATCTTGATCTTTGGTGGCACGTAAAATTTCTTTTGGAAGAGTCCATCAGAGGAACTTGATTCATGCATCCTTTGACATCAAAATATTCCATCTAGTGAAGTCACTAGTCATTTCTAATTGAAGAAATTCAATCTTTCACCCTCTTAATCCAAGGCCCTCTGTCATTGACCTTTCACTAATTGTCCCCATTGCCTAACTAGATAAAGGCTCTAAACTAATAGGTGTTCATGATTATAACTCTTCCTTTCTTCTTTAATTTCATGGTAACTAGGGTTGGTTTGGGTTTAGCTTAAAATATACATTTAATCACAATTTTATGTCCATACATTATTTCCCTATTGGAACGGATTGCATTTAATAAATAATAAAAGGAAAAATCTAGCATTAATTGAATATTTTAACCTTAAAATTAGGATTGATGTCTTGGTATTTATTGTTGTCATATGCATTTTCAGCCATTTGAAACTATCGTCTACTTAACCCTAGCTTGCCTCGTTCATATCCTATTGTTCCTTTGATGATCTTATTCCTTATAGGCTATTTTCTAGAGTTATTATTTCCCATCGTGTGCCTTAAATATGCATATCTACCAACCCTAACTTAAATCAATGGAAATATGAAATTGCATGAACAACTATAGAATAATCTCCAAGTATCCCACACTAAAATGTGCCAAATACATAAGAGGGTAGTCCATGCCTGGGTATAAGAAAAATGTTTTTCTATACGTGCGACAACCTTTATAACATGAGAAACGCTTTATATAGAAAGGAGTGATGAAACTAGGGCTCCCCTAGTTCATGTGTATTGGTAGATCCACCTAAAGGCCCTTGCATACCTACCCAAGTCATAAACAACCAACATGGTGTCAAATTCATGTGACCGAAAGATAGTCAGATAGGAATGTAAGATAGGACTATCTTGAAGATCGGTATTCAAAAGACAATGTGATCAACTGCAAAGGGCCTAGATATACCTTCCTAGGTTAAAAACTTCATAGAACTCATTCAAGCATGGCCCAATATAATACATGAATACAACAAGGGAAACACTTTTGGATCAAGTACTGAATTATGATTAAAATCAAATGTGTTAAAATATCCTCTAGTTATGCCTAGAGGTAAAGGCTTAACATGATCAATACCTACACTTACACAAGCGCTTGTGATACATTACAAGATCTTATTTATACCACGCCATTATAAATATGAGAGTCATCTTGGAGATGCCAATAAGCTAGATTTGAATATTGCCTTACAATTTTATAGGGTTACCTTGAGGAGTGAAGGTGAAACCAACTCTCTAGGAAGGGCAAGAGATGAACAAAAGAAAGAGGAGAAAATGAGGGAGGCAGTGACATTGTTGATGCACCATTAAATACAAACGGTGGAAATGCCCATGCAAAGAAAGACAGGGCATCAAAGGTGGAAGAATTCTTGAAATGCATGTGCATTTTCAGCTATTTGAAATTATTGTTTACTTAACCCTAGCTTTCCTCCTTCATAGCCTATTGGACCTTTGCTGATCTTATTCATTATAGGCTATTTTCAAGAGCTGTTATATACCATCATGTGCTTTAAATTTGCATATTTTACAAACCCTAACTTAAATCGATGGAAATATGAAACAACATGAGCAACTATTTAATAATCTCAAAGAGTCCTACGGTTAAATGCGTCAAATACATAAGAAGGGAGTCCATGCTTGGGTATAAGATAAATTGTAATATTCCTAATGGAAAAATTAAGTGGGTAAGAATAACATAAGAGGAAGGTCCATGTGTGGGTGTAAAATAAATGTTTCTCTATACATGCGGGGTAAGTTGGTCACGTTATAATTTTGTATTGAGTTTTTCAGATTATTGGGATATACAAGGGTTTGTCAATATAGCTTTTGTTAATAGAATATAATTAGTAATTAAACTTAATTATACTACAAAGTTCTAAAATATTCCTAAATATTACATGTATCTAAATTGTTTTTCATACTTATTTTTAAAATATATCGAAATATTATATGCTAAAACAAAATCAAGGGTTATAAGCTGTCAAGATGTTATTGCAGATAAATGGGTTATCAACAGAACATATCCTGGAGCAACTGAAATATATGGCCAAAATTCACGAGCCATACTCCTTCTGTAAAGCAAGGTGAGCTGTTTGCAAGAAGAGCAAAGATTTCATGCCGAAAGTTATACTAATTAACCGCTAATTTTATATATTTGTGCAGATTCGATATCTCAAATTCTAAAAAGTTGTCTGAGGAGTTGTCTCCAGAGGAACGAGAGAGTTTTGGATTTGATGTTAAGAATATCAAGTGGAAAAATTACATTGGAAATATTCATGTTCCTGGACTTAGGAAACATGTCTGGAAAGGACGCGGTACGGGAAAACAAATTACAAATATATAGTGCCTGCATTAACCTTATAAATGTTTCTCTATACATGCAACAACCTTTATAACATGAGAAACACTTTATATAGAAAGGAGTGATGAAACTAGGGTTCCCCTAGATCATCTATATTGGTTGATCCACCTAAAGACCCTTGCATACCTACCCAAGTCATATACGACCAACATGGTGTCAAATTCATGTCACCAAAAGATAGTCAAGTATGAATGTAAGAGAGGACTATCTTGAGACGGGTGTTCAAAAGACAATGCAATCAACCACAAAGGGTCTAGATATACCACCTAGGTCAAACACTTCACAGAACTCATTCAAGCATGGGCCAATATAATACACGAATACAAAAATGGTGAAACTTTTGGCTCAAATAGTGAATAATGATTAAAATCAAATGTGATAAAATATCCTCGAGTTACCCCTAGTGGTGAGGGGTAACTAGAGGATACACTTACGCAAGTTCTTGAGATACATTGCAAGAGCCTATCTATGCCATGCCATTATAAAGATGAGAGTCATCTTGGAAATGCCAACAAGCTAGATTTGAGTATTGCCTGATCATTTTATTGGGTTACTTTTAGGAGTGAAGGTGACACCAACTCTCTAGGAAGGGCAAGAGATGAACAAAAGAAAGAGAAGAAAATAAGGGAAGTAATGACACTGTTGATGCACGATTAAAGACAAACGGTGGCAATGCCAATGCAATGAAAGAATGGGCATAAAAGGTGGAAGAATTCTTGAAATACCTATGAATGTAGGAGTCAATAATTACACAAAGTATTTAACTAGGTTGGAAGATTTGTAAGAACTAGTGAAACACCAATGAAGATGAGATCTAGAAATTCTAGTGCAACAACAAAGGCTACTAGAGGAAACACTAGCATGGAAAGGAGGTGGACAGTGACAATGATAGTGAGGTATCAATGAAGAAAGAAATCCTTGAAACCAATGCATGGTTGGGTAAGGAAAGAGACAACGAGAATGAGTCACTCCAGCTATCCCACTTCATTCTTGGGCTCTAAGATAGACAACCCAACAAATCCTCTTGCAAGGAATTACATATATTCTCAATGGTTACTAATTATTCACAATACCATGGATTTCTTAATTGCACAAGAATCATTTCCACAAAGGCTCCATTCCCATCATTTCTTTGCTAGATGGTTCTCCATTTCTTCCTTCATTCTCACTGCTTCACCTGATTGGGCCTTAAGTGAGGTGATTTTTTATTTTAATTTGGTGATGTCTTCATCCTTTTATTCTAGTTGGCATATCATGGCATTTCTTTCCTTTTTAGCTTCATCGACTTGTCCTTCTAGGAGAGTCAAAACTTTCATCACACTTTCAGCGCTTTGTGCTTGTTTCTTTGCTTCTTCCAACTAAGATTTAAAGGAGAAAATCTCTTCCTTGTATTGACCAATTTTCGCTTCAAGTTTGTTCAAGTCTCCATGTCTTTGTTCAATATGGCTTGACAAAGTTTCTTCCCTTTTCTTTGCTTTATCTAATTGATTTGTCATGGATACGACTTCTTCATGATAGCTTTTCTTGTTTTGATGCAATTAATCCTTTAGCTTGGTGAGCTCCTCTTCTCTTTCTTGTACTTGAAGCTTGAATAGGTCAACTTCCTTCCATGTCTTGTCAAGGTCATGGTCACCATCTTGTGATTGCTTCTTGAGCTCCTCATTTTCCTTTTTCAAACTGCTTATCTCTTCTGGGACAACTACAAGTTTTTCCTTGAGATGTTCTTGAGGTCTTCTTCATCTTCTTTATCTTCTAGGTCTTCCTTGTTCTTGATGTCTTCACTCTTATTTTTAGCTTCCTTAATGGGTTCTCGATTTCCTTCTTGCTTCCCATCATCTTCTTGAATGGAGGTCATGGTCAATGCTCCTTTTGAGTGAATATTTTGAAGTTTGTCCCACATATATTTTGTTGAAGAACATTTTTCCATTTTGGTTTTAATAGGATCTGGTAGACCACTCAAGATTGTCTTTATTACTCTTGCATTATATTCCTTGGATTCTTCTTCTATCGTGATTTTAGTAGTCACTGATCCCCATATTTCAAAACCTTGAGCCATTAATAAATTCTTCATTCTTTCCTTTCATATTTTAAAGTTTCCATTGAACAATGGAGCTTTCCCAATTTGATTATCTTTTGTTTTCATGGCTGAAGAAGGGACATCTTTAGAAGGATTGGAGGCTTTCTTCCTTGGATTTTCCTTTTGTGTTCTAAGGATCTACCTTCAAGATGTTAGGCTTTGAGTGAAGGTATTGGCTATGATCCCTATTGTTGGAAATAATGAGAGGGGGGGTGAATCAATATTTCTTTTACAATTATTACTTTACTAGTTTAGATCACTTATGAATAGAAAACAAAATGAACAATACAAAATAAATATTTCTATTAATCAGATATATCGAGGACTCCAATCCTCTTTTTACAATAAATCGAGTACAATAATAATTAGGGCTCCAATCCTAGATGAAGACACCAATCTCCAATCCACCAAGCTCCACCCTGTACTTTGCCAAGCACCGACTTGGACTTCATGAGGCTTCAACCTCTAAGGCTCCAACCCTATCTTCCAAGGCTCCAACCTTGTCTCTATGAGGCACCAACCTCTAGGGCTCCAACCTTCTCTCTATGAGGCACCAACCTCTAGGGCTCCAACCTTCTCACTGGTACAGGCTCCAACCTAGTATTCTTGAGGACTCCTATCATCTAGGGCTCCAACCCACAACTTAAATTCTTTAATATGGATTCAACGGTTCCTCAAGGCTCCTAATATCTTCTACAACCAGCCCAAAAAAAAATCTTCACCTTCAACAATGCCTTCACTTAATCTCGAAATCACTTCATTAATGACAACTTTATCTTCTTAGAAGTTGTCACCACAACTCTTTATTTCACCCAACACAATTTTCTTCAAGGTCACATTATGACGGCTCCCATCAGTGCATTATGATCTCCAAGGGTGCCTTCAAGATTGGCTTATGCCTTCAATAATTCTTTCCCAATATGTCTTCACAATATCCTCAACAAGCTTCTTAATTTTGACTTCAAGGGGTCTTCAACAATGCTTTGACTAAACCTTCCTTTCAATCTCAACACAATCCCAATTCTTCAATGTCCCTTCAACAAGCCTCAATAGTGCCCAATAAGCCTTCAATTTATGCTTCAAGGAATTCCTAAGGATACTCCTTCAAAGCCTGCTCTTAAGTTCTTCAAAGGTTCTCCAACTCTTCCCTATTATGTTCTCAAGAGTCGACTTCAACAAGCTCTATTTGTCCAGTCCCAATAAATCAACACTTCGACCATGGCAACTATAGAATCTTCGACCACAAAAACTTTGACCACAACAGCTTCAACCACGACAACTTCAACCATGAAAACTATAGAAGTGTCGACCACGGGAATTACGAGAACTTCAACCACGACAACTTCGACGACGACAACTACGACAACTTCGACCATGACAACTATGGAAACTTCGACCATGGCAACTACGACAACTTCTCTGCTCCTAGCTCAAACCTGTGGGAGACTATTTAACCCAAGAACAATTCCATAAACTTGTGTTCCCTGCTTTTCTAGGCTACCGCTGCTTCTCTAACTCTTGTTTTGTCTCCACCGAAAATCTGAGCTTGAATGGACAAATTTAGGTTTATATTTGTAGTGGGTTTTCCATATTCTGAAGGGACATGTCTCTTTGCCAAGGGTTATGAGCCTACTCAAGTCATCCTTGGAGGAGAAAAGTGACTGTAAGTGGACAGCTTAGAAAACCTTCTGATAGTGACCTTCGAGCAACAAAGATATTGTTTGCAGGAAACCTAAGATCAGTCACCTTTGAAGCAACTAAGGATTGATAGAGGCAGATTGAGCAGCTGAAGATGCAAGAATTATGAAGTTGCAGAAGTACTTGCGAGCAGCAAAAGAGGTGGCAAAGGATCTACCAAAGGTGTTCAAGGTATGTGGAATGAAATGGATGGCATGAGATATCCTTCAACAAGTAGGTCAAGTGTGTCTTATTCAAGGGTATATTGGTTTTCATACATTGTTGACATCAAGCCCTAGTTTTCCTTGTATCAGGGTTAATTGTAAGGGCCATGATCCCTGGTACGTGAGCCCCATGTTTGTTGTATTAAAGTTGTAATAAAGTAAGTTTTAAGTAGCAAAAATTCTTGTGTACTTCATTGATTTACTATTGTACATTTTTCGTTGTTTAACGTGCTTGTGTTGTGGCATCTTAATGTGTTTGTGATCATGTTCTAGACATAAACCTTATTCTAATTTGCCAAGGAAAAACCAACAGATACATGTGTGTGCCACCAAATATGAAGTTTCTAAGTTGAACCCCATGTTCTTGCTTGGTGGTAGGTAATCGTAATTTGAAGGTCAAATATTCTAATGCTCTTGAGTTTTTTGCAATGCCTATGGTAGAAAACAAGCATGGGTTAGAGTATAAAGATAGATTTTGTTTTATTGCATGGCATCAAGGTGGAGGCAGAAGTGATTATATAAGTTATAGATAAAGGCTCGTGGAATCATGGCACCCCCTCTTCTTCACCTTCTTGCCTATAGATGTTTATTTATCTTATTGTTATTACTTTCAATGTACAAAGTTTACACATTACATTGCTTGGAACTCAACCATTCATTGTATACAAATATACTTTTCTAATCTAAAGATCATAACTGGGTTGTAACACATGTGAAAATCGCAAGTGTGACAATTTCATTGCTGAGAAAGCTGTGTATATGTGATCATAACGTTAGTCTTGACTCGACCAAGAAGTAAAGACACATGTCAAACAAAGAATGAGGGAAAGGATAAAAGAAAGGGTAACTTCTACAAAAATAAAGCAATAGCTAGATTATGATATACATATATTAAAAATAAGATAGATTGGGAAGCTTAACTACCATAGAAGTAGAATAGTGACAAGACTACAATTAGGTGCCAAAACAAAATGTAAGAAGAGAAGTGGAAAAGATAGACACCTACACTTATCCCAGTTCAAGGAAATGAAATGAAAGACCTAGTTTAGGGAAAGCCATATGAGAGATAAAATGCCACTTGGATATCTTAACATACTAGATGGGAAAACTATCAAGAAAGAAGCATAAATGAAATTAAAAAAAATGCAATTTAATGAATAGTAGCTAGATATATGATACCTAAACTAAACAAAAGGGATGATTGATGTCGTAGCTAATGGCTTACCACTGAAGAAATAAATATCTACCACAATTACGTAGCTAGTGACATAATGAGAGAAGAAGAATGAAAAAAGGAAGAAAAATAGATAAAGGAAAAGGAAAGAAAATTGGAGACAACACTAGGTAGTTCTAGCAATGTTAAGAAGCAAAAGGTTAGAGTAAGGATACATTGGATAAATGATTAATCAATCCTATAGCTGCAGTCTATCAGATGCAACAACCAATACCAATATTCTAGAGAAGTGACAAGGAGGAAGGAGCACAGTGACTAGTCCCATCTAGGAAGAAGTTATCTCAAGTTGGGCCCTACTTGAGGAAATGACCGAAAGAGAACCAATCACTAGTGAGGTGATCAAAACTAGAGGAGATAAAATGTGAAGAGAGAGAGAGGCATAAGAGAAAAAATGGAAAATACTAATTCCCATCATTGTAATCAATGATTCACATATTAGGTAAGGATTTCCAAATCTCATAAGAAAACTCACATTCACAGTCCGTGATGGAAAAATGATTGACTGTGAGCAATATGGTAGAAATCAAGTATAAGTAAATAAAAATGAAACAAGAAGAAGTAAGGATATACGTCAAGTTGAGAATGATTGGAGAGTACACAAATGAGTCTAACTAACATGGATGTAGAATATTACCCACACTTGGACATGCCAAGAAGATTCCCATGCATACAAAAGAAGCCTGATTATGCCTCGGATGATGTGACTAGTGCCTCAGGATATGTGTACTACCATAAGAACTATGAAATTGCCTCAGGAAATATGAAACTGCATCAAAAACTATAGAATCATCTCCAAAATTCCCATGCCAAATTGTGCCAAATACATAAGATGGGTGTCCATGCTTGGGCATAAGATAAATGTGTCTATATAGGTGTGAAAACCTTTACAACATGAGCAACACTTTACATAGAAAGGAGTGAGAAAACTAGAGGCTCCCTTAGATCATGTGTACTAGTAGATCCATTTCAATACCCTTGCATACCTACCTAGGCCATAAAAGACCAACATGGCATAAACTTAATGCCACCAAAGGATAGTCAGATGGGAACATAAAAAAATGACTATCTTGAAGATGGGTATTCAAAAGACAAGATATGATCAACCACAAATGTTTTGGATATACCACCTAGGTTAAACACTTCACAAAGATCATCAAAGAATGGCCCAATACAACACATGGATACAACAACGGTCACACTTTAGGCTCGTATGTTGATTTGTGATTACAATAAGTGAAAAAAAATATCCTCTAGTTACCCCTACAACTTAGGGGTTAACATGAATAATACATACACCTAGCCAAGTGTTTGAGATATAATGCAAGAGCCTATTTAGGCCATGTAACATTAAAAATAAGAGAAATATTGGTGATGCTAGCAAGCTTGATGTGAATATCGCCTTAGAGAGGAGAATTTAGAGGGTTACCTTAAGGAGGAGTGAAGGTGACACCAACTCTCTAGGAAGGGAAAGAGATAAACAAAAGTTACAGTAGAAAATAAGGGAACTAGTGAGGGGCTATGGGTGACCTTGTCAATTGTGTTGATAACTAACAAGAAGAGCCATTTTGCTAAATTCAAAGTTGAATTTTATTCCCTCTCTTTCCAATTTAACAACTTAGTTATTGAGGACAATTGATAGTTGAGTAGTAGACCTCCCACAATTATAAAATGATGGAGAGGTAGCTGGAATAGTAAAGATGCAAAACAAAGCCATGGGAAGTACCCACCTGATTTTTTGGCCATTGAGCCATAAAT
Source organism: Pinus taeda (assembly GCA_000404065.3). Taxonomy (NCBI): domain Eukaryota; kingdom Viridiplantae; phylum Streptophyta; class Pinopsida; order Pinales; family Pinaceae; genus Pinus; species Pinus taeda. Next base: position 148,195 of record APFE030967811.1, on the reverse strand, counting down.
TCCTAATCTCAACATTTTTAGCCTCCACGCCATCCATCTTAGCTTCCAAGTCATTCATCTTAGCTTCTACGCCTTTCTTTAAACCATCCATATTAGCTTCTACATCTTTCTTTAAACCATCCATCTTATTTTATGTTACCTTTTGTGTGAGTGAAATTTGTTGCACTTGGTTTTGTATATATTATTGAGCCATTGGGTAACATTTTCCATATATATTATTGCATGTTTATAAATCCTCATGTTTTTAAATCTTGAATTAGTGTGCTACATATCCCTATAATCATCTTTATCTAAAACCTTTTCTCTCATTGTGTTATCATTTATATAGATCGGAAGAAGACACTCCCACTGTTTTTTAAATGAAAACTCGGGGTTAAATCTTATATACAATTCAAAACACATACTTGCTTAAGATACATTATCATTGTAATGTTTTACTTACTTTTCTCCATCTTAAATATTAAGCAAGACCATTATAGATCCTTGGTAATGCTCAATCTTGTCTCTTGTATATTTTTCGTAATAGTATATTAAAATGTAATATCATTATATAATTAATACTTCATAAGCACACATACAAAAACTATATTACATTATGCTATAGCTCTACTATATAGAATTTTTATCTTATTATCAAATCTAACTTATTCGTAATTTAGGAAGAGAGGTTGAGAGAATATCTCAACCACCTCTAACAATTCACGAACTAATTTGTTACTTATAGAAAGTGACTTATTATATTAATGTAAGCATTAATTCGAACTCCCCTCTTAATGCTTACATTATCACATATACACAACAAAAAATCCTAATCAAACATTCTTTAAATGATTTATAGTTTTCAAACCATCTTGAGCTTCATCAAGTTGTCTCGTAAAATTCATAAAGGTGTAGCTCCAAGTTGACTTCCCGAAACATGGATCTCCCAAAATCAATTCTAAACAAGATCCACAAGTTGTCGCATACTTAGATGTCTTCAACAATCTAATAAGGGATCCTTCCCTAGATCCACAACTTTTGAACTAACTAGACAACCATCCATATTGAACCTTTTACTTGCACTTGATCTCATTTAGCTTCGAAAAACAATTTTATTTTACCATTACCTCTTTCACCTTTGATTTTGAACATTCATCGTCACTTAATTTACAAACAAAATTATATATAACAACATTTTTCTATAAAATTAATTTAACTATATTACCATCGAGATATGAGTCTTTCATCACTAATAACTCCATTTGAGAGTTGTGAAACCTTGTCCTCCATATGATTATTAGCATTGATAGTTAGATTTGGAATCAAATGCTCTTGCCCTAGAATAATATATCCTTCTATAAATAAGACATACCATTAAAGTCCATAAATTCCACAATATCACTGTGATCGTAATGATATAGGCCATGTTTCACGAGGAGAATATAATGGGCCAAAACTGATGCATTGTAGGGAATTGTAAGACAACTGTTGCAATATTTGGCCACTAGATTGAACTACATTAAGAGTGCGGTAACCCACAAATGTCCTCTGTCCAAATGCCCAATTGTGGATAGCTAGCCTTGTGCCAAAAACAAGTGGAAAATGTGGGAACCTCAAACATATTGACAACGCTAAGTAATCAAATTTTAATCTTAAAAATTTAGAAGCATAATTGATAAATCTTGGGTTCCTGGATTTTGAAAGAAACAAATCATCAGTTTGCATGTCACAATGGCCTTCACTAGCAATTGTTCCTACTTGATATGCATCGATGGAACATACGCCTTGGGAAGTGGTTGATAAATGCGAGATGCCCACAACTTCCAATGGCGTCAAGATATAATATCCTCACCCCATGATGGACAACACTAGCGCGTGATTGGAAATGCAAGGGAAAAACATTTTTCAGGCAATAGCTAGTGAACAGTAGCTATACCAAAATATTCTCCTAGGAAACAACTATATCAAATGATGGACAAACCATTAATACAAATAGCACAAAAAACACACCAGATGGAGTCCCATGAGGGAGTGAGGCCCAAGCTCTCTTTGATACCAAATTAATATTTCATAATCACACAGAAAAAAATTGTATCAAATTTTGCTATAACTCTACTATATAGAGTTTTTAGCTTGTTATTAGGTCTAAGTTATTCCTAATTTAGGAGGAGAGGTTGAGAGAATATTCCAACCACCTATAGCAACTCACAAACTAATTTGTCACTTATAAAATGTGACTTATTACATTAGTTTAAGCATTTATTCCAACAAATATCACAAGAGAAGCAATTATTGAATAAAAATGTTATTCCCATGGATCAACTTAATGATGATACAATATCTTATTGCTTTAAAGAAACTTCACAGTACAACACATTTGCATGTGTAGATAATTGTGAAGTTTCTTTAAAGCAATCATAGATATATGTTTTTCTTAAGTTCAAATCTCATGGGGAGGGGTTAAGAGTTGGAGGCAATTGTGGGGAATAAAAACTATCTCGTGAGGTGTTTAGACTCACACAATCCTAGCAAAAGCAATCCCACAATTGTGTAAATTATTCTTCTATTCAATATTAGGGTTATGCTTGACCTATGATCTCAACATCACCGAACACATACACGCATATAAAACAATGCATTGAAGTAGAAAAATTAATGAAATTTAGAAGTTTACATGTGGATTTTTCCACACATATAACAAGAATATTGAAAACTTTCTCAAATTCAAAAATGTTTTTTTACATATACAACAAGAATAATGAAAGGTTTATCAAATTTAAAATATTTAAAATGTGAAAAAGTTAATAAAAAATTAAATCCTAATTTAATCAAGATGTGAATGAAAAACTCCTAATAAGTGAAGGTTTTACAACAAAATTATAGCTTAAACTTACCATATGAAAAGGCAACCTTACAACAATAAATTTTTCATCTAAAACATAATTTTTCTACCCATACAAAAAGAACATTGAAAAAATTCAAAAATTCAAAAATGTCTTTTACACTTACCATACTAGAAAAAATTAAAATTAAAAATTAAATATTTCGAAATGTAATTCAAAATTTAAAAAATTAAATCCTAGTTTAATCCAGTTGTGAATAAACACTCCTATTAAGTGAAAGTTCCACAACAAAATTATAATGTAAATGCAACCTATGAAAAACTAGCGTGACACCAAATGCACCAACAGAAATTGAAGTTAGCTATGACAACCAAAACATCAACTCTATACCCAAGTTCATAGATTAGAATTTGATCTTATGGTCATTCCATATGTTACGGTGTTAGGGTGCCTAAATCTTATCCACCAAAGGCAAAACCACGTGTCTGACGCTTTAGTCGTGACCTATGGTTATCGTCGATACGTGACAGTGTTAGGACGCTCGACAAAAATGCCCGGCAGCAAAAGCGTATGCCGGACGCTTTGATCGTGGCCTTTGGACTAGACCGGGCACCCGTGGACGTGGCCTGTGGTGCCGGACACCGGCCGTGACCTACGATGTCGGTAAGCCGGATGCTCTGTTTTCATTAAAAACAATGGATTATTCACTGTTTTCATTAACTAATGGATTGGACTTTGGATGCGTATATCCTATGTTTACAGTCCCAGTAATGCCATAAGTTTTAGGGCCTCGGAGTTTCTAGTCACGAAGCATATATTCAGGTTAGTTTTGGTTCTTTAAAAATTAAGAAAACCGAGCCCTAGATAATAGCCACAGGTATGGCAGGACTACATCTACCAAAATTAGTCGGACATAAGGCATACCAAAGCAATGCTCAACACAGATAACAAAACCGAACCTAACATTTATCGATACAGAAGAAAACAGAACATACTCCTCATTGTTACATAAATTTGCATTTATCTTGCAAAATTAAATTACATCACTGTAATTAAGTGCCTAACATGACCGAGAATTCGCGAGTACCTGTAAAAATTGGTTGGTAGTGAATGAAGGCTCCAATGAATCCGCAGGGTGCGCATCCAATAAAACATTAATTCCTCCTATCCATTTTTTAATACTGCATTTAAGGACAAATCTGTAATTAGTCTGACATGGGAAATAGAAAGCAGAGAAGGAATAAATAAATTATTGAAACTGAAAAGAATAAAGACCGCTACCTAAACTTGTTAGAAAAATGATGTATATTATTATCTATTAACATAAGAAAGAAAACACTCAGAAATACTTCTAAAATAAGTTGTGAATAAATCTTCCAAGAAACTTAGCTGTGCATGCATGAAAGCCATAATTCCTGTTACTATAACTGATCATACATATTTAGCAGGTATTAAAGATTATATGCCAATCCATTGAATGGAAACAAAAGCAATAAATCACAAATACCTGTAAAAATTGGCGGTGAATGCACAGAGGATGTGCATCCAAGAAAGCATTAATTATTTTCAATCCATCCATCATTCTCCATTAAATCTCAATTTCCAGCTTAGACTTCAAAAGTAGTCTGACATGCAGAACAGAATAAATGACATTGTTAAAATAGAAAATTATTGATACAAACAGAACAGAGCAGAGAATAAATGTTGAAATAAAAATTTATTGATACAAACAGAACAGAACAAAAACTGCTAAATAAATTTATTGGAAGAATAAAGCATATCAGTATGTAGTAAAAAAACAAGAATTCAGCATTACTTGTAAAATAAGTTGTAAATGAAGCCTGCGAAGAACCTACAGGCCGGGCGTCCATGAGAGCAAAAATTCTGTATCTGATCATCGATTTTCAAGAGGCATTACAGACCTCCACAAACGAATTCATGCCTGCAGCCAATCTATCGCTACTCGGTAGGCATTAAAGACCTCTAAACTTTCGTTCTGTCTATCTCCTTCACACCAAAACAGCGAAATATGAACACACAGATTTGAATTATGTCCGCGGGGAGGGTAGGCAAAGGATTCATAAAGACAGAAGATAGCTTTTTAGCCCAGCTTTTCTATCTTAGAAAGCCATAATTCTTGGAGTTGTCTATAATGTGATTTTTTGGAGATTCCGGTGACGGAATCCAGCTGAAGAAATGAGGTTAAATCTTGATTTTTAAGCAGTTAAAATGGTTTTTTAATTGCATATTTCGATTCAGCGCTCTGAAAAACCCCTGGGAGCCTTTGATTGTAACCCCTGGAGCCTTTGATTGTGCAGAAACTAGCTATCAAAAATGGGATTCCAATAAATTGCTGCCAGATTTTGACCAGAAAAATACGCCGGAAAGACTTTCAAAAAATCCCGTTAAAGACAACTGCATAATTCTTTCCATACTCCTTACGCTCCCACTCTCTAATCCGACGGTGATTATCATCTCGTTCAGAAATATTACTCCCACTCCCTCAACAGTTACATTTGATTGGTGTGGAATATTCCTACATCATTGTTTCTCGGTTGTCGGGTCGGACGCCGCTACTATTTACTAATCGCAATTATTTATGAAAAAAATGGAGCATTAGCTAAAACCTTTTTATTCCAAGTAGTCCAATGTTGGTGTTTTAATTTGACTGGAAATTATATGGGTCGTAGTATTTTGTAATTAAAAAAAAATATATGACTTACACTTATGTTACAGTTATTAAAAAGTGAGTAGACAGAAGGTTTAGAGAACTCTATTAATGAGTTTATCTTCCAATCAAGAAGGAAGCAACTCTCAAAACAAGCAAGCAGATAGCCCGCTCCAACAAATCAACAGTTATGATGGTTTGAATACCGTAGAAAATAAATCTTCATTTAACAGCAAAGCAATATGACTTACACTTATTTACACTTATTAAAGAGTCGAGTAGGCAGAAGGTTTAGATACTTCTATTAATAAGTTTACCTGCAGATTGTGAATATTTATAAAATAAAAAATATATTAATGAATTTCATGTGGCTGGTTAATATATTAGTATATATTTATTTTGAATTGTCCTATAATGCGACTTTCCGAGATTACGGTACGAAATCGGCGAAAAAATGAGGTGAAATCTTGATTTTTTAGCAGATTAAAATGGTTTTTTAACTATATATTTGGATTACAGCGCCTTGAAAAACCCTGGGAGCCATTGATTGTGCAGAAAACTAGCTATCAAACTTAGGTTTCCAATGAATTGATGCCGGATTTCGACCGGAAAAAATCTGCCAGAAAGCTTTCAAAGAGTCGCATTATAGAATACTCTATTTATTTGAGTACGGTTTTAATATGAGGAGAAAGTGATTTGAATTTTTTGAGTGGAAATTTATTTTACAGTGCAAAGTATAAATTTATAAATTATAATGTATAATTTTTGATTTTATTTTTTAATTTTTTTATTTTTTTTTTATTATTGTTTATTTTTCTTTTTATTTAGAGAATATTTTATTTTATTTTAAGATGGACGCGTTTCAACTCCAAGTTGAGCACAAATCAAAATTTCAACTCAAAATTTTTGGTTTTCCGCATCTAAAAGTCTAAAAAGTCACACTAAATACAATTTTCATGTAAAAGATTTTGCCAAAATGATCCCTCAGAATAATGAATATTGACAATAATGCTCGTGTCATAAAAATGTGGTTACATAATTATAGGAATTGTCTTTATTGTCAATATTCTATTATTCTGACCGACTATTTTGACGGACTATTTTGACGAACTACTTTACATGGGAGTTAATTATAGGAGTTGTATTTATTGTCAGTATTCCATTATTCTGATTGATTATTTTGACGAACTATTTCACATGGGAGTTGTCTTTAGTGCTACTTTTTAAACTTTCAATGGCTGAATTTCACCGAAAAATTTGAGGTGAAATCTTGATTTGTGTTATTTAAATTGATATTTTGGCTGTACAGATGGATTCAGCACCCTGAAAAACCCCTAGTGCACTTCAATTCTACAGTAACCCCATCACGCTTGTGATTTCAATAAATTCCTAGCGGATTTTAGAGAAATTAGACCAGAAAAACCCACTGGAAAAGCTCCCTAAAAATCTCACTAAGAACAACTCAATAATTATATGGGTTATTTATATAATGGTGTGAAGTATTTATGGAGTAGGAATATCTACATCAATTATTTGTGATATATAGATATCAAGATATATTATTTTATATTTATAAAATATGTTTTTAATAAATATTATATTTATATATTTTATAATAAATATTAATTTTTTAATTAATATAAAAGTTAAGTATTATAGTTTAAAGTAATGTTTTTTTGTATTTATAATAGGTTTAATACCATATTATAGTATATTTTTTATAACATTAATTAATTATTAAATAAAAAAAGGTTATATATATATATATATATTATTATATATGTTGATTTCCTAAATTGATGATAGATTTATATTTTGGGTTGTTGAATAAATTTAATTATACATATAGTCACCATAACTTAGTAAAACAACATGGTTGATTTTGTACTTCTCTTAGCACCATGGTTTCAAGGATAAAGTTTACAACAAAGCCTTATGTTTAACCCTATCATAAGATGACATCATCGTAGTTGCATAGGTAAGTTGGACATAAGCAAGACACAAAACTCTTAGCTTTTATTGTCATCAACATTTCATTTTAGTATTGATTTATACTAATAATTGTTTGATTTTGATTAAGTAAACATTTTGATTTTGATTAAGTAAACATTTTATTGACATAATGATTTTGATTAAGTAAACATTTTATTGACATAATTGCCTATTAATGTCTTCTAGGGAATACATGAGAACCCAAAAACTTTACCTACATTGTTTGTCTATGTTGACAAAAATGCCATAAGAGGTCCAACCTTGTACGGTAGAGATGATGTCTCATATTTAACATTTTGACTATGTAAAAATAAAAAATAAAAATAAAAAAAAAAATTATAATTTTCAATAAAACATTTTGTCTTGGTCAAATTACATAAAACTTAAAAGAAAAATATAATAAAATTAATAATTAAACTAGATTAGATCCATCTTAACTTCGAATCTACCAAGCATGGAGAGAGATCAAATCTCTTGAGATGCAAACCTCTTTTAGATTGAAACAAGATTTGATCCCTCTGGATACTTGGTAGATTTAGAATTAACATGCATCTAGGCTGGCTATTAAAAGAAGAAATATAAGTGAATATATATGCTTAAATATAGTTTAAAGGAGAGTTGAAATTAAATCAATTGACCAATAGCTTTTATTACACATGTGGTATATCATATAGTTTTCAAAATTTTGAGGAAAGTTAATTTTTGTTGGGATAAAGTCCTTAGAAATTTCAAGTTTATTTCTCTAATAAGATTTAATAAGATTTTAGAAGTTAGTTAAATGAAATTACTATAGTGCAATGAGAAAAAAAAGAATAGAAATCTTGAGTATTTTTATTAAAAATGGAAGATATGAATTAAGTTGAATAGTGACATAATTGAATATATCACAAAAAAGACTCTTAACAAGCTAATAAGTTTTAGACTAAAACATGCTTAATTTTAACTATAAATCTTTTAACTGTCTTCTTATTATTACAATGTGTTTATTGGAGTTAATTTTAACATCCTTAAACCCCATTCCTAAACCATATCTTCACAATATCTTTTTAAAAATCCCCAATTATGAATCCTTATTTTCTTTGTTATTGAAAACAAAATTGAAATCTCCTTAACTAATCCTATTATGATAATGGGATGTAACAATAAATTATTAAGATAATGAGATTCAACAAAATAAATAAATAATAAATTAAAATAATAATATAATAATAATATTATTATTATTATCCACACACATTTGTTTAAATATTTAGGGCGCACACATTTGTTTAAAGGAAAATTTAAAAAAATAAAATTAAACCAATTGAAAACCTCTTGATAATGTAATTTGAATAGTGATATAGTAAGTTTTTCGATGTATAATAATAATATTAACGTATAATTAAGACAATCTTCATAAAAAAATATTACACGGTTCAGACCTTCACAAACACTCACACCAAACCGACTAAATAAGTGTATGAGTTCAACCTTCTATGTCCATATCTAATCCTTCTAATTGGATTGGATACCCTCCCTGGCTGTTGATACTTTCTTATCCAGCAAAATCCCCATCTTTCGGGCTGGTGCTACTAAACTCAGAACCAGAGCCTTCTCACATTGTAATGCACTTACTCTCAATCCGGGGGTGTCCCCTAACATCATGGCAAGTAGTTCAATCTATTTCTATTTCTATTTATTTGGATTCAATGTCTCCATGACATCGATTTATTGCTTGTTTGACGTTAGGAAAGTGAGGATGTGCATTAGAATGCTCGACTGCTAAGGATATGTGGGATGAAACATGGGGAGAAATAAGATCAATCCTGGTTGTTTCCCTTTTCCACTACAAGGTTTAACGATAAAGTAGGTGTAAGTACAAAGCTTAACTATAAAGTAGGTATAAGTACAAGGCTTAATTATAAAGTAGGTATAAGTACAAAGCTTAACTATAAAGTAGGTATAAGTACAAGGCTTAATTATAAAGTAGGTATAAGTACAAAGCTTACCTATAAAGTAGGTATAAGTACAAGGCTTAATTATAAAGTAGGTATAATTACTTAAGGGGAAAAATATCACTTTTTTTAATGTCAATATGTTGTTAAACTTTGGAGGCAGGGATATCTTAAAAGGAAATCAACCTTGTTCATTGCATTTATATTATTAGAAGATATGCTAGTAGTTTTTATTGGGCATGTGGTATGTTATATTATTTTTTAAATTGGGTAGAAAATTAATATTGTTTTTGTTAATAAAGTTTTTAAATTTTTAAATTTACTTTTCTAATAAAATTTTAAAGGTTAATTAAATAAAAATATTATAGTGTAATGAATAAAAGAGAGTTAAAGTGTTTGATTATTTTTATTGAAAATAGAGAAACTAAACAAATTGGATAATAATATAGATAGATAAATCACCCAAAAAAAATCTTAGTAAACTAATGAGTTTTGGACTAAAGCATGTATAGTCTTTTAGCTATGAAGCTTACACCTACCCTCTTATTATTACAAGTGTATTCCTTGGAGTTTGTTTTGATGTCCTTAAAACCCTATTCATAAGTAATGTCTTCACAATATCCCTGTAAAGATTCGTTATTACGGATCCTTATTTTCTTTGTTATTTAAAACAAATTTGAAATCTCATCAATTATACATATTAAGAGCATGTGGCGTAGCAATATATTCTTGAAGGGACATAGATGGTGGAAGGTGAAGAGTTTTTCACCATTGGGAAATGTTCTATTCATATGGGGGAAACTTGAGGTAGTGGTTAAACATGTGGTTGCACCAAGAGAGATTATATTAACTGGTCTCATGACCTGTGCACACATAAGAGGATCAAATCCGACCCCCCATGCCATCCTTTGTTAAAGCCCCTAGGGTGTAGACCAATTGGTGACAAGGTGCACTATCAAGGAACTCCTTAAGGTTATAAGTTCAAACTCTGATTGTCCCGTGTCTTTGATATGGGAAATCATAAGCACCTAGTGGTTATAGTGGTAGCAGTTAGAATCAATCCCATATCACAAGAGCACGAGCCCAATCTAGTTATGAATTCCTTTAGTTATTAAAAAAAATAGATTCTTGAATAGGGTAATTGTAATAAGAAGGGGAAAATGGCATTGTCCTACTTAAAAATTTAATCTATTTTTTTAATATATTGTGACATTCTAAAGAGAACGCACAAGGATTTGATAGTGTTGCTAATTTCTTTATTGTTGTGGATATTCCACTGGACAATTCCTCACAACATATTAGATAAAATTTTACTTAAAAATCTAAAATCTACACTATGAGAGCATATTCCTCTTTAGATTTTCTGGATCTATAAATTATTGTTTGTTGTGTATGCATGCAAATTTCAATTATGCATAATAGAGAACAACAAAATAAAAACACAAAAACCGTGATTGACATAAAATATATCTTGGGAAACCCTTTCGGGAGAAAACCCAACTGTAAGGTGAGGTTGCTCTGCTCTCTTTCTCTAAATAGAAAATTGCTTCAAGTACAAAGAAGTATGGCCCATGGCCCATGGCCTAATATAGTGCACAAATCTGCTTTGTGTGGTCCTTCCCTATCCCTTTCAATTTCTCTACTCATCTATGGAACAAATGCACTCGAAAAGAATGGAACCCCTTTTCCTCCTAGTGGTCTAGTTATAACATAACTCGATAGCCTACTAGTGGTTAGGTTTGACTCCTTCAACTCTTAACCATAGTTACAAGATTGAATCTTCTAGAGTCTTCTTCATCACGATCACATGGATAGCCCCTTTTCCTTGAATAATGGGAGCTGAAGTGGCATCCTCTCAAATTATGGTGGTAAAAAAATGAAAGTCAACTTTTGAGTCGCATAACTTTTGCATACAGACTCTAATTAAGATTATTCTTGAACCATTAGAAAGGTATTTGTGTGTAGACTAGGAAGAAAAGTGTGGAACTAGAGAGGAAAAATTTTACCCCCAAAAAACGTCATTTGATGCCTCAAAATGCTCCTGGAAGGTTCTGACCCCAATTTTCCAAACTAGGTCCCACTAGTGAAAATGGTCCTATGAGTTGACTACTCCACTTTTTCCAATTTGAGAGAATTGAATGGATGAAAAAAAAATATAATTATCCATTCTAGATTACAGCTCCCTATTTCAAGAGGCTTTTGGTCCCTGTAAGCTTCCACTGAATGAGGTGAAAAAATTTCTCCTCCTTCTTTTGGGTGTACCATTTAGCCTTTCCTGGAAGTTGTCCTTTCAACCTAATATGCCAAAGGTCATGCTACCCATGTCTTGTAGTTTTGAACCTCTTTTGAATTTTTTTATCTTCTATTAACTCTACTTGGGCATTTAGTGCCAAATTCTATACATAAGGTAAGACTTCTTCCTATTCCTGATCTAACATGGAAGGCTCATAGAGTTTCAAATTCTCTACATTCACAACTAAGTAAATGCGCATGTATGGGGGTAAATTGATTCTATAGGAATTATCTCCCACCCTTTCCAGTATCTCAAAGGGATCATATTGCAAAGCCTTGATTTTATTACTAGGACCTTGTAGCCTCTCCTTGTTCAAATGTAACCATACTTTGTATCGCACCTTGAATGACTTCTATGTTATATGTTGATCGTGCCTCACCTTATATTTTTTCTATGACTTATGAATTGTCTCTTGTATCTGTATATGGATCCGCCTAATGTTCTCAACATGTTTTTCAGCTCTTAAAGATCCTCCCTTACTCCTTCTTTTTGCCTATATACATTATCCAAAGGTCAAGGCGGCAAATATCCAAAACAATTTTCAAATGGGGACTTACCAGTAGAAGTGTGGATAGTTCTGCTATAGGAGTGTTGTCTGTATACTAGATTTTCATCCTAGGTCTTCGAATGCTTCAGATCATAACCCCTCAAAAGTTGCACCAAATTCCCATTAACTACTTCTATCTACCCATCTATCTATGGATGGAATGTCGTAGACCTCTTCAACTTCTTGTCCATATTCTCCCTCAATATATTCCAAAATGCAGTGAGAAATATTGTGTCATTATCTGGAACAATGCTCATTAGTATCCCAAAGTGCACCCAAACATGTCTAAAGAACAAGTGTGTTGCTTCTTTCCCACTAATGGCATTTTTATAAGGCATCAAAACACACATCTTGTTGAACCTATCAACTATTACAAACAAATATTTATGTCCCTTTCTATCTATCGGTAAACCTCCCACAAAGTCCATGGAAAAGATTTCCCAAGGAAAAGTGGGTACATGCAAGGGATGATATAAACTTTGTTTCTTGTTACTAGACTTGTTTGTACAACAAAGAATGCATCCTCTTATGAAACTAGCTACATGTTCTTGCATCTAAGGCCAATACACATACCTATGCAAGTTGGCCATTGTCTTCCCTATACCAAAGTGCCCTGCAACCTTGGAGGTGTGATCCTCTTTAATCAACTGCAATCGATCACCTTTAGGAACACATAACTTATCCAACCTGTAGAGTGACCCATCATGGAGGTGGTAGTCAATAGTGTTGTCGCTATCGTGTGGATGAATCTTAACTCTTCAACTAATGAAACACCTCCTTCAAGTCCTCATCCTATGAATATGCCTCTTTATATTCATCATGGGTGAATGGCACCATGTGAATAAGAGTTCCCCAAGATATGATATCTTATGTGGATGGCCTTGAATGTTAGCAATCCGTTGCAGTACATAACTTTAAAACAACTTGTACAATAGAAATATAACATCAATCAGATCAATGATAGTACACATGAGTTTAATTCCCAAACTCATTTCTTATCACTCCATTAATAAGAAAATCACAAAGCTCTTATACCAGAGATAATGACCCTTTATATTTGATGAGCCCCAGAAATGAATAATTATGTGGGCTCATTCAGCTTCCTAATTCGACTTAATCCTCCATTCTCACTAGTTTATTGCATGTTTTTTATTATATTTATGCTAATAGAGTGAATTGGGTTAGTCATTATGCCAACAAGTCTAATGTGCGCTTTATGCAATATTTTTGGTTAATTTTGGGACAAAATCAAAGGTTTAAATGAGCACTTGGCAGCCAAATTCGTGGAAGAACAAGGGAGAGTATTTGTAGGAAGGTGTCCCCTTCATTTATGAGCCCTTACCTAGAATTCTCCACCAGCAGCTCGGAGCACAAGGGGCAGCCAAGCAAGTCAAGTAGGACTGCTGTTAACTGCAAGTTTTGGCAGCCAAGTCCCTAAATTTTAGGAGGATTGTTGGGGTCAATTTGTATAAATAAAAAGGCTTAGGGCCTCATTTCATTTAGTCATTTTGGCAATCAGTTATTCATTTTTAGTTCGATTTTAGTCATTTTTTAGGCAGTAGGTTAGCTCTGCATTTCAACACATTTTCAAGCTTTTTCTTGTAGACAATTTTTGGGATGTAACTATTATTTCTTGATCAATAAAGATGATTCCAGCTTTGCACCAGCTCTGATATTCCTTAGGAGGCTGTAGCTCTTGCGGTTGGGCCCAACTCAAGTGCCAATACCTCCTTTGTGTACTTTTATGTGTCTTTGCTGCATTCTTAGAATAAAATTTGTTATTTAGAATAAGATCTTGCTTTGTTACTTAGGTTGTTTTTGATAATTGAAATAAATTTTCATGCTTCAGGTTGATTTGATAGATTGGTAAAGGAAAACATCTACAAAAAGGCCATCAAGAAATCCTTGATCTCATCTCTCCCTCCTTGGGACCATGAACTGAGACCAAGGTGTCCTTACTGCCACAAAAACAATGTTCTTGCTTCTTCATGCAATTGCTAGTGTTAGATTCTTAGTTGTAAAAGTTTATACCAGTTATGGTTGCATGTTTAGAATCTATTCTTGCTTAGTTTCCATAGTTATCTTGCATGATTTTCTGCCAATAAAATTATGTTCATCATGTTGTTGGTTTCTAGGTCAAAATAGCTAGATCTTTGGTTTGCATAGTCTTTGTTTGGTTAGTTTTGGAAAATAGTGTGTAGAACACCTGTGATGCCTTCCTGCCTACCTTTCCTCCATCAGACAACCTGCTCCAACCCCTAATCCAAGATTCCTTCCCTTCATTTGCCACATTTTCCCACTTTGCCCTAATTTCTACATTCTTGTGCATCATTGCTCCCTCCATCCTCGAACGAATCCAGTCGCTCCTTAGCCTCATTCACCAAGTCCTAGACCCCTTAACATCCTTATCCAACCTCCATTTCCACTTTTCCACCGTTTTTCCTCCATCAACCCTCCAAAATCCTCTTTTCGGAACATCCTCTAGAAGCTACAATACATCTTGTAGAACCCCTGCAGAATTTTTGTAGAAGCTCACGAAAGCAGTTTCTCAAGATCCGATCACTGTGAAACTCTCTGGAAGGGTGCTAGGGACCCCTTAGGCCCTATTCTAACCTTCTTAACCTCCTGCAAGCATTTCCTTTCGCCAATCAACCTCTGCATAGAAAAAATAGTTAAAGCACATGCATAATAATTCTAACAACTTACTCAAAAATACAAAAAAGATGTTTTTTTCTAGATTTTACTGTAGAAGTAGCTTAGTCACATGCATTTCACCTTCCTACAAGTCAATGGCATCCATTTCCACTGCTTTCATTGCTTTTTTTGCACCGATAGGGTTAGTTAGTAAAACTAGGGTTTGCTAGGGTTTGCATTTCCTTTTAGCTTCTTAGTTTCTTTCTGCAAGTAGATTAGCTTCCTTTGAGTTAGCTTTCGTCCATTAATTAAAAGCTTCTTCCAAGAGCTCATAGAAGTTGGCTTAAGCTCCTAGTGGACTTGTGCCAGCTGATCAAGTGATAGCTGTGGCAAGAGCTAGTACTTGTGCATACAACACCGTTGCTTCCAAGTTTGTTATGAACTACCGGGTTGATAAAAGTAAAGAAGGGAGTCCCAGGAGTTGCAGCATTATTGCTGCAATACTGGAGCCCACCATATTTTTGGTGCCATTGTCGGGGAAGCGTCAGAGTATTGGTGATTGCTGCTTTTCTTCTATTTTCTACTACAACCTTCTGCTAAGTAGTTTATTTCATTTCCATTCTGCAATTTCATTTCCGCAAAAGTAGATTAGACATTTCCTGCTTTCATTTCGTTTCAGCAAGCGTAGATTAGATATTTCCCGCTTTCATAAATTTAGCATTTCAATTCCGCAATTTTCAATTCCTGCAAGCATAGATTAGCATTTCAATTCCGCAATTTCAATTCTGCAAGCGTAGATAGATTAGCATTTCAATTTTGCAATTTCCATTCTGCAAGTGTAGCTCAGCATTTCATTCCTGCAATTTCATTTCAGCAAAATAGATTAGTCATTTCCTACTTTCATTTGAATTATGCATTTTCATTTTAGCAAGATAGATTTTAGTTAGTTGCAGTTCAATCTATTTCAGTTTTGCAGGTACAAGCAGAAAAAAAACAAAAATCAACGAAAAATATTTCCTTTCATGCCTTGTAGGAGTAGAGATAAGTCAGAAAAATGTTTGCACAACACCCCCACTACTTCACACAACCAATTTTCTTTCTTCTTCGATGGCTGTGATTAAGAAGAACCCCTAGGTGGACAACAAGACATATTTGAAGAACCTCTAGGGGAGAAAAAAAAGAAAACATTCCTCTGGAGCAAATGGCTACAAATAGAAATGTTGGGAGCAGTACCTTGTCCAAAAACGAATTTGCAAATCAGATGGAAGATTTCAAGAGTGAGATGAGGCAGTTTCTTGCCATGCCACTGGATACCTTGCGAATCCAAAAGAAGCAAGAAGAAGCTAAGAGGACTTTGGCCATGTTTTTCCTAGGTGCACTAGAAAGCATTCTAGGAATGAATTTCCATTGCACTCCATAGAAGTGTGTTTTGTCTGTGAAAAAGACCATCCTATAGATCAGTGCCCTTCCTTACCCAGAATCAAAGCTGCATATAAGAGGGCTAAAGGAGCCACTAAACCACTCTATTATATGAACCAAAGGAGGCCACATGGACCCATACTTTACCAGCAGGGAATGCAAGGGACATCCTAGACCTATTACGACCCCTATCAAGCCACTTCCATGCCTTCTTGGGGTCCCCCTGCTCATCCTTCCTGGTCCATACCCCCTCCTTGGTTGGATCCATCTCCATATTATGCCCAACCAGCTGCTCATCCATTTCACCCCTATGCTCAGCCACAACCTCAATGGAATGCACTTCATTAGGGGTGGAGGCCCCAGTACAACACTCATCCCACTCCTTTTCCTCCACCACATGCCCAACCACAACCCCATCCACATCCATCTCAAATATACACCCCCACTCAACTACCCATACCACCATTTCCAAACCCGTACATTGGAGCAACTCAACCTGATTGCAATGCTGAGGCACAACATGTCCAAACAACTCCTCTTGAGCTCAATGGTATTCACCATAGCTCAGGAAGATTATTCAAAATAGAGATAATATTGACAGCATTGAAGGACCACATCCAGCGAAAGGAGATTCAAAAGAGGAGATCAAAGGACCATGGGTTGCACTTGACGAAGAGAAGACATCAGCATCAGAGATCGAGAGAGCTCCTTCATGGTTACCATCAAATCCTCTAGGTATTCAAGAGAAAAATCAGCAAAAAGAGGAAGATGTGAAGGTCATGATAGAAGAAGATATGGAGAATGATCTAGATCAGCAAAAGGACCAAGGATATCAGAGCTATATTGAGATATGGTTTCAGACAGTCACTAAGTTGCAGTAGTACTCTCTTCCTCACTATGTTTGATCCCTTCAAAGTCAAATCATTTGGTCTCTGAAATCCGGATACCTGTCAAAGCATGCATTTCAAGCCTCCACATAATTTTGTCTCTAATCTCAATGTGCATATGGCTCCATTGGAAGTATTCTTATACTTTAAAATGATTTTGTTTTTCAAGTAGGGTAGGGTATAAAAAAAGAAAAAAGGAAAAAAAGAAAAAAATGAAAATAAGAGGAAAATAAAAATCTAAGGTGAAAACCTCCTTGGAGGCGCCTCAGATTGGCTCATTGATTGAAAACCTCTATGAGGCAGTCAATGGGTTGGAAAGAAGAGAAAAGAGAAAAGAATAAGATCTCTAGATGAAAACCTCCCTTGGAGGCGCCTAGGGCAGGCAATTAGGGTGAAAAACTCCATGAGGCGCCCTAGTTGTTTTCAAAAAAAAAAAGAGAAAAAGAAAGAGAAAAGAGAAAAATAAAAATAAACCTAATTTATGTTGAATAATTGCAGGTTGCATGAAGGACATTGCAGGTTAGGAGGATCGCTCAAAACAAAGACAGAGGAAGTTCTGTGCCTTCTACAGGGAGTTCTGTGTCTTCTATAAGAAGCCTACAAACAAGCCAAAATTGATCTCCGAAGAAGACCTGAAGGCTGGGAATATGTCCATGAGGCCTACAAGCATCCATGTTTCCGTCCCTCACCCTTCTCCATCATTTTTTCCACCTCATTGTGCTTCTTTTATGAAAACTGTGTTTTCTACAAGAAGTTCCTGTAGAAATTACAGGAAGCTAGAAATGGATTTCAAAAAGCAGTTTAGCGAACATGATAGCTTCATAAAGGGTTCATAAATCCTCTTGTAATCTTCAAACTCCTCCTCCATCATTTCCATGCTTGCATCACAGCCCAAGCTCATTTTTTCTTGCTGTGCAAACCACCTGCAGAATGCTTTGAATAGAAATTTGTTTTTTCCCTCACGTGAAAACCGTGCATCCATTTACAAAACCGTTTTATGGGGAGTTGTATAGGGATGATGGCAACATGCCCGAGCAATTTCAGCCAATTCTGGTGCATGGTTTCCAAGAAATCAGCCTCCATCACCTTCAACCATTTTTGCATTTTCTCCATATCCGTGCATCCGTTTCAAAATCTGTTTCATGGGGAGATGCATATGGATGATAGTAACCTACCCAAGCAGTTTTAGCTGATTTCGATGCACGGTTTCTGAAATTGACCTTTGTAATATTCAGCTATTTTCATTTTTTCTTGATATCCGTGCATCCATTGACCACAATTTTGCTATGGGGGGTGCATAACAATGATAGAAGCATGCTCAGAAAGTTTCAGGTCAATCCGATCTATTTTTTGGGAGATATGGAGAAAACAAGTTGTTGTCTTGTAAAAATTCAGCATCAACAACATGAGGGTGCAAATCTGAACGTTGAAGCAGGCTCCTGCAACGTTGATCCAGCCAGAGGATACCTGCACTAGAAAATAAGCCATGTATCAGCAAATAGACCAGCATGCATCCACAAAATATGAGCATGCAGCAGCAAAAAGGACCAAGTAGCACGTTGACTTACAGGTATGTGTCTAAACCAGTTCCTCTATTTTCATCTATATGATTCGAAAGTGCATAAACGAATAAAATGGTTGGATTAAGCTAGAAGGTTGTCCAGTCAACTCGACACCCTCGGTTGGTTCGATTGCACTCATTTGGAGATCACCAGCACATGTGTATAGTCATTCACGGGAAATTTAAAGAAAAAAACAGGTGGTGGCAGATGTTGAACTCCAGCGCAACTGATGGTAAGGGATTACAGGTAGAAGACATCCAGTCCCATGATGACACTGCAGTAGGGACCAATGGTCCGAATAATGACAATGCACATTTCTGCCACCTCATCTTCTCACACGAATCACGCTGCAGTTAAACGATGCTCGGCTGAAAATCTCACCACTCTTTGTTCACTGCATCTTCATGACATTCACAATTGAAACACACGTCCACCACTTCCAGATCAGCTAACTAGTGGTCCTTTGCAAGATTCCTGCCTGATTTTTCGAGATTTCTGCCGTTTTTTTCTTTAAATCTCCCGCTTATCGGGCTCTACAGGAAGTGCAGTTTCGTTTTACTGGAAACGAGAGCCTTCTAGAGGAAGGCTTCTATAGGAAAGGCAGAAAACAGCCGTGCAGAAAGAAAACCCGGGGTTTTCAGCGAATTTCAAGCTCAAAATGAGGTAGGCTCAGGAAAACTTCTTTGTGCATGATTTGTTTGTGCAAGGTGGTGAATTAAACATGGTATCAGATTGGGAAATCTATGAAAAATCTGCCTGTGTATTGGAAGTAAAATGTTTGCCTGTGTATTGCACTGAGTGTCCCAGTTTATTTGCATCAAAATTCTCCTCCACGTTTCCTTTTTAAAAAATTCTCCATAAGGAAGATATATGCAGCTGTGGAGGCCAACCTGTGTGTGTAAATTTTTTTTTGAATTGGCATATCTGTCTGTGTGCTGAGAAGAAAACTAGATCTCTGTGCTCTGTCTGTAAAAACAAAATTCTTCCTTTCATAAATAGAGAGTCAAATCCTGGGTGACAACAATTTTCAAACAGGAGAATTACTACCATTTGATGTTGTAAGGAGCACATGAAAAATTCTTTCTTGGGTTTAGAAAAAAACCGAATTCAGCTGTCCTCTATTTCAGCGATTGACTGTGTTTTTTTTCCACTTGAGCATTTTCTTTTCTGGTTACAACACAAACTCAACACCATGCCAATTGAATAAATTGAGAAGAACATTGATAAGGGAGCACAGGACATTCAAGCAGAGGGAAAAACAAAGGAAGAACAGAAGGAAAAAGAGGAATTTGACCTGACCGCTGAGCATGAGACAGAAAAGGAGACAACAGCAAAAACAGAGAACGTGAAAAGGAAAAAGGTTGGGAAGAAAAAAGCCAAGAAAGCCCAAATGAAAGCTGTCACAGCCAAAGCAGACACACGGAAACAAAAGGGAAAGAAATAGCCTAAAATAGCAGCACCATAGACAGAAACGGTTGACACAGTTACTTATACTGGAAGCATGGAAGAAGAACAACAAGAGGAGAAATCCCCTGAGATACTGGCTAGGGAGGCAGTCGCTGCGCTTGCTGCCTTAAGAACACCTCCAAAATAAAAATGTAAGCAAAAGAGGCAAACCTCCATGTACTTTAAAGCATGGAGGAGCACACGGATCAAAGTGGGCAGACCCCAGTCACAGTCAAAGGAGCCAATTATCATTGAGGACACCACAGCTAAACAAAAGGAGTCTCCTTCAAAGATATCCATCACCTATGAACGAGGAAGCCCAAAAACCTCCACTTGGAGAGAGAGAATTAGGATGATGGACTCAAAGACAGCTCTACAGGAAGCTGAGACGGTTCTACAGGAAACTCTGGCTAAGTTAAAAGAGACCGAGAAATTGGAGGAAAATGCAACCAAACCATCACAGGAAGAAGAAAAGGTTGAGGAAATATTGGAACCCAGCCCTTAGCCTAGCTTGGGCTCATACTACAACCTGTTAGAAGCTGGGAAGATAATTCTTCAAAAATTTGCGGTACCACTCTTCTTTGCACTAGAACAAGAAAGGGTGAAGACTCAAACTTGGATGAGGATTTCCAAGTCCAAGGGTGTGGCAGACATAAGTCACCTGGAAGAAAAACTCAAGGAATCAAGAAAGGAATTGGCCATGGTAAGGCATGTGGAAAGTAGTAAAAGGACCAAACTACAGGAGGAGAATGAGCTGCTGAAACAGCAATTACAGCTACAGGGAAGTCATAACAAAGATAGGCCCTCCATTTTGGGAGAACAGCAACAGCAAGAAGGGCCTCCAGCAGACAAGGAAACATCTGATGAACAGCAGAGAGAGGACAAGCTGCAGGCTGAAGTTGAGGCACTAACAAAACTGCTACAGGGAAAGGAGCACAGGAAGTGGGAGGAAGTAGAGAGAAAAGCATGGTTTCATGACCGAGAAGAGGACATCACCTCAGAAGCCTGGGATGTGAGAGTGGCAGTCAAAGCAATCAAAGATGAAGAGATAGATTAGTTGCTCAGAGGATGAACAACACTTTCAGTAGGGGGTGATGATGAGCCCCATAAATGAGTAATTATATGGGCTTATTCAGCCTCCTAATTCGACTTAATCCTCCATTCTCATTAGTTTATTGCATGTTTTTTATTATATTTATGCTAATAGAGTGGATTGGGTTAGTCATTATGCCAACAAGTCTAATGTGTGCTTTATTCAGTATTTTTGGTCAATTTTGGGACAAAATCAAAGGTTTAAATGAGCACTTGGCAGCCAAATTCGTGGAGGAACAAGAGAGAGGATTTGTAGGAAGGTGTCCCCTTCATTTATGAGCCCTTACCTCAATTTCTCCACCAGCAGCTTGGAGCACAAGGGGCAGCCAAGCAAGTCAAGTAGGATTGCTGTTAACTGCAAGTTTTAGCAGCCGAGTCCCTAAAGTTTAGGAGGATTGTTGGGGTCCTCAATTTGTATAAATAAAAAGGCTTAGGGCCTCATTTCAGTTAGTCATTTTGGCAGTCAGTTAGTCATTTTTTAGTTCGATTTTAGTCATTTTTTAGGCAGTAGGTTAGCTCCGCATTTCAGCGCATTTTCAAGCTTTTTCTTGTAGACAGTTTTTGGGATGTAACTATTATTTCTTGATCAATAAAGATGAATCTAGCTTTGCACCAGCTCTGATATTCCTTAGGAGGTTGTAGCTCTTGGAGTTGGGCCCAACTCAAGTTCCAATACCTCCTTTGTGTACTTTTATGTGTCTTTGCTGCATTCTTAGAATAAAATCTATTATTTAGAATAAGATCTTGCTTTGTTACTTAGGTTGTTTTTGATAATTGAAATAACTTTTCATGCTTCAGGTTGATTTGATAGATTGGTAAAGGAAAAGATCTACAAAAAGGCCATTGAGCAATCCTTGATCTCATCTCTCCCTCCTTGGGACCATGAGCTGAGACCAAGGTGTCCTTGCTGCCACAAAAACATTGTTCTTGCTTCTTCATGCAATTGCTTGTGTTAGATTCTTAGTTGCAAAAGTTGATACCAGTTATGATTGCATCTTTAGAATCTATTCTTGCTTAGTTTCCATAGTTATCTTGCATGATTTTTTGCCAATAAACTTTTGTTCATCATGTTGTTGGTTTCGAGGTCAAAATAGCTAGATATTTGGTTTGCATAGTCTTTGTTTGGTCAGTTTTGGAAAATAGTGTGCAGAACACCTGTGATGCCTTCCTGCCTACCTTTCCTCCATCAGAAAACCTGCTCCAACCCCTAATCCAAGATTCCTTCCCTTCATTTGCCACATTTTCCCACTTTGCCCTAATTTCTACATTCGTGTGCATCATTGCTCCCTCCATCCTCAAACGAATCCAATCGCTCCTTAGCCTCATTCACCAGGTCCTAGAGCCCTTAACATCCTTATCCAACCTCCATTTCCACTTTTCCACCGTTTTTCCTCCATCAACCCTCCAAAATCCTATTTTCGGAACATCATGTAGAAGCTACAGTACATCCTGTAGAACCCCTGTAGACTTCCTGTAGAAGCTCACGAAAGTGGTTTCTCGAGATCCAATCACTGTGACACTCTCTGAAAGGGTGCTAGGGACCCCTTAGGCCATCTTCTCACCTTCCTAACCTCTTGCAAGCATTTCCTTTCGCCAATCAACCTCTACACAGAAAAAAATAGTTAAAGCACATGCATAATAATTCTAACAACTTACTCAAAAATACAAAAATATGTTTTTTTCTAGATTCTACTATAGAAGTAGCTTAGTCACATGCATTTCACCTTCCTAGAAGTCAATGGCATCCATTTCCACTGCTTTCATCGCTTTTTTTGCACCAGTAGGGTTAGTTGGTAAAACTAGGGTTTGCTAGGTTTGCATTTCCTTTTAGCTTCTTAGTTTCTTTCTGCAAGTAGATTAGCTTCCTTTGAGTTAGCTTTTGTCCATCAGTTAAAAGCTTCTTCTAAGAGCTCATAGAAGTTGGCTTAAGCTCCTAGCAGACTTGTGCCAGCTGATGAAGTGATAGCCGCGGCAAGAGCTAGTACTTGTGCATACAGCATCGTCGCTTCCAAGTTTGTTACGAACTACCGGGTTGATAAAAGTAAAGAAGGGAGTCCTAGGAGTTGTAGCACTATTGCTGCAATACTAGAGCCCACCAATATTCCTATCCAAATGCCAAATACAAATTTAATCCTTTGACCAAATCCTAGGGTTGAGGAAAGTTTGACCTCTATGCCCTACCTACCCAAATAAATACACCTACAACATCTAAATCACATAGTTGTGAATCCTAGGACATAACCAACCCTTATTAAATTCAATTAAACAATAATATTCTTACTTGGTAGGTTGATATCACTTTGTTGTAGCCTTTATTCAGTACTTTATCACATTCAACATCTTTTTTTACTATGGAAGCCTCCACAACAAGCCTTGATCTACCTAACCGGGCCTCCCTTTACCCTATATGGCATGTGGCTTGTCTTCTTGGGTATGTGGCTTCCTCCCTAAGCTTAAGGCCCCTTCTTGTGGCTCTGCAGCCTACAAACCTATGGCCTTATATTATCTACGACCTCCATTGGCTCTTAACTCAACCACAAAACTCAACCTCTTCCCTTGCTTGGTTGCAACCTCTTTTGGCTTACCAAAACACATTAACATCTTAGTTTTCCTTTTCTCTTGAGGTTTCCTTCCTTCCTTAGGTCTGTAGTTACGTCGCTGTTGTCTCCTCCACAAGAAGACTTGTCCTTATGCTTCTTGTCTTAAGCCTATCCATTGGCTTGTTTAATTATATTGTCCTTACATCACCTTAGGAAGCCCTTATGTCCTTCAAGAAACATACAACTCAACCTTTACATTAAATTATAATATTAAATTCTCTTTTTTGGGTTCCAAGCCCACTCCTTTAGGTTTAAAACCCCAAACTCGGGTGCAAATACCACATAGTCACTTTGTGGGTGTTCCTCTCTCACAAGCCTAGCGCCAAGGGCATGTGAGAGTACCTCCTAATGCTACCAAATTTCAACATTGAAAGCATGTCAACCAACTTCTTTGTGCTACGCTTCTTGTACTTGATCACTAACTGAAACTATTGTATAAACCCCACCCTCTTGTAATGCTCGGCCTATTGTAGCTTACTTTGGGCTTTTAGTACTATAGTGGTTAGTGATGTATGTGGATTATTGTCTCCTTTCACATTGGATAATGCTTCCACTTCTTCATACCTTGGGTTGAGAAGTGTAGCAAGAAAGGCTCAATTTGACTTACCCTTGGTCAAACTAAGTAAATTCAAAATTTCCACATCAACAGACAAATTGGATGCAGTTAACTGGGGTAACATGGTTCCTGTCACTCTGTTAGCTCGGTAAATTCAAGTTAGTGGGATTGGGGTTTAGTTTGCATGTATTGATTGTTAATTTGTAACAATCCAATTCAGTTATTTCTAGTTGTACTCAATTAAACTATTTCCAACAATTAATAGAACTAGTTGGAGGTCATTTATGTAGTGGAACAACAGTCTAACTTAGAGATCATCCAGTTAAATGATCAATCAACTAAAAATAACTCACACATGCAAGGAATTCAAATTTCTCATTTGCTGTGGAGATTCTAAGGTAGTGTAACATTAGTTGCAGACTAGTCTTGAGTGTACAAGCATTGCATGCAGTCAATTATAAATCCTTGGGAATTGCGCAATCAATTTGGAGGAAATTCCTAAATAATAGGGGCCAATTTCCTCAGGATTTATGCAAGGAAATAGGAGCTCAGGTAGGGGAAGAAATTGACTAAGTCTGGGTCAAAGATTTTCATTGAGTAGAGAGAATATTTCTTCATTTGCATGTTGAGCTCAGAGTGAGTAAGTAATTGTAGTACATTCGCTATTCATTTGATTAATGAAAACATGCTTAAGGGTTTTTACCAGTTGGTTTCCCCTAGATAAATCTATGTACTTGTGTATGTGATTGATGCATGTTTGTGAATGCTGTTCTAATTGTGAATTAATTTCCATAGAGCAGTAGAGTAGAATTGTGTCTCTTGATTTAGATTAAATTTTTTGAGTAGTTGCAATTCTATCACCATATTTCTACATGGTATCAGAGTAGGATTCAAATTAGAACAAGAATTTCTAAGTTGTTCCTCATGAGGTTCAGATTTGAAACTTCAGTGTAGCAGGTTTTATTTCAGAGTTGGGAGAATAGCCTTCAATGGACTGAGATTAGAGTATGCCTTGGAAGGAAACTCAAATTTCAATTTCCTAGAAGGATCACATGGAGGTAGTGTTTGATGACATTTCGATTGTTGGAATATGTCAAAACACACATTCCAAAACCAGGATTAGTTGATTTACCACAACCTATCCCAATGGAAGAAAGATGTATCCAAGGCGAGGAGAATAATCCTAGAAGGAGTGAGAGACTACATTGTCTCAAATCTCCATGGGAAAGAAACTCCTTTCGTAATGTGGAAGGCGTTGATTGAGCTATTCGAGAATTACAGTGACCATAGAACATTGGCCCTAAAAGACAAACTTCGAAACATTAAGATGTATAAGAATGATACTATTCCACAATATCTCACCAAATTTACACAAGTTGGGGATGAGCTTGGAGGGGTTGGTGTGATGTTGCAGAAGATGATCTAGTGAGCCTAACTCTTCTAGTCCTTCCCAAAAGTTGCCATGGATACAATGACTTGGTGAACGGGAGGGAGAAAATACCAAATTGAGAACACTTATGGTCTGATTCGGTACAAGAAGAAATCAGGTGAAACATCATAGATGGAAGTTCATCCAAGGGAGAGGCTGAAGAAAATTTTGCATTGGTTGGGAAGGGAAAGAAGGGCAAAGGGAAGAAATCTCAAACCAAACCAGAATCCAACCAAGGGGGAAAGAATAAATAATTGTCCAAAATAAAATGCTTCAATTCATGGGCACTATGCTACAAAGCGTCCACCCAAAAAGTCTAGCAAGAAGAACTCAAGAGGAGTCACACATGAAGCATTGGCTTCACAGTTCGAGC
Organism: Pinus taeda; assembly: GCA_000404065.3. Classification (NCBI taxonomy): domain Eukaryota; kingdom Viridiplantae; phylum Streptophyta; class Pinopsida; order Pinales; family Pinaceae; genus Pinus; species Pinus taeda. The sequence continues at coordinate 121,941 of APFE030967811.1, read as the reverse complement.
TAGACTTCACCCTGAATGCATGCATGGCCAACACTATGATGGGTAGTGTATGGTACTTGGACCCAGGTGCCTCATTCCACATGACAAGGTGTAGATGGTTTTTTAGTGACCTGGAGGAGAAATATTTCCATATGCATATTAAGCTTAGGGATGACAGAAGGTACTATGCTACCAAGATTGGTACAATAACCTTTAAGAGGGAGTCAAGATCCCCTCTTCACCTCAAAGATGTCATGTTTGTACTAAGCCTGAAGAAGAACCTCATCTCTATAGCAATTTTGGAAGACCGTGGCTATGATGTTATTTTAGTAAAGGGAAATCCTTTTTGAGACACATAACTGTTGGGTAGGAGAAGCAGATAGAGGTTCATGTGAAGAACCTATATAAACTTAACGTGGAATATTGTGCTACATTAAGCAGTAAGGCAAAGAAAGTGCAGAGCTGAGATATTGGTATACTCTGGCACAAAAAAATTGGTCATTTTCACCATGGTGCCCTTAAAATTATGTAGCAAATAACCACTAGCCTCCCTAAAGGACCTCTTGATCAGTAGGATGTCTGTAAGGGTTGTACCTTGGGGAATTATGTAAAATCCACATTCCATGATCGAGATAGCAAATCAAATGCAGTCTTGGAGGGAGTCCACTCTGATGTTTGTGGACCCTTCTCAACATCCTCCACTACCATACATAAGTACTATGTTATTTTTATTGATGATTTCTCAAGAAAGTGTTGGATCTTCTTCATGTAGAAGAAAGATGAGACACTATCAAAATTTGTAGGATTCAAGGCACTAGTTGAGAAATAGATCGACAAGAAGGTGAAGGCTCTGAGGAGAAACAATGGAGGTTAGTATGTTTCGAATGACTTCAAGTAATTTTGTTCCAAAGAAGGAATTCAAAGAGAACTGAAAGCTCCTCACAACCCACAGTAGAATGGGGTAGTTGAGAGGAAGAACCAGAGCATTGTGGGAACTATGAGAGTTATGCTACATGACCAAGGTTTGCCACTGCATTTGTGGACAGATGCATGCAACACAACAATATACTTGCAGAACCGGAGTCCCCATTAGATTCTTGGTATGATTACACCGGAGGAGGCTTTCTCGGGGAAAAAGTTGGATGTGTCTCAATTCATAATTTTTGGAACCTCTATTTACTGTCATGTCTCAATAGATTCGAGGAAGAAACTTGAGCTAACAATAGAGTTAGGAGTTTTTGTTGGTTACACTGAAACTCCACACAACTACCAAGTGTACTTACCTTCCCTCAGAATGATAGTTGTGCGAAGGGATGTAAAGTTTGATGAAGAGAAAGAAATAGATGCTCTCTTGAGAGGGAGTTGCAAATCTCACCAGAAGAGGAGATTTTAGCTCCAAAGGAATAGACTCAAGAACTTGTGGAGTAGCCACAAATGGAGGAGCAGAGAGGAGGCACAATGGAGACATATACTCAAGCAAAACCATCCATAGAAGGTAGAAAAAGGACTAGGGAAGTTGATATATTGGTGCAGGATGCAAGGGAGAACATGGGAGCTCATTTATATTTTCACAAGAAAATGAGGTCACCTGAGAGGTACACTGGCTACATGGATCTAATCACTGAGCTTGTAGAGACCAAACCATCTTCTTTTGAGGAAGCAATTGAGAAACCAGTTTGGGTTGATGCAATGGAGGAAGAATACAAATCCATCATGAAGAATAGTGTTTGGGAAGTGGTCCCAAGACCGACAGATAATAGAGAAGTATAAGGCCAACTTTATGGCCAAAGGATTCTCTTAAATTGAGGGAATTGACTATGAGGAAACCTTTTCTCCCGTAGCAAGGTATTCATCCATTATATCAATTCTTTAATTGGTTGCGAAGATTTGGTGGAAGATCCACCAGATGGATGTAAAAACAACATTTCTCAATGGTGTTATTGAGGAGGAAGTGTACATAGAGAAACTAGAAGGTTTTGAGACATTTGATCAGGAGTCTCGTGTGTGCAAACTCGGGAGAGAATTGTACGATCTTAAACATGCACCCCGAGCTTGGTGTTTGGTCAATTTAGTGTGTCCTAAATTGATATATAAATTGTCAATTCGGGAGTCGTAAACTGCTGAAGTGAAGTGCACTATATATGCAAGATACCCGTTTTCTTATTTCTTTGTCGTTTTTTATTTTTGATTTGTTTTTGGGTTTCTCTTCATGTTGATTCTCTAATATGAGATGGAAATTCTAAAAATCAAGTATGGACATAAGTATTAAAGGCAATGGTGACCTTTTAAAATAATTTCCAAACTTCAAATTTTCAAAAAGGTTTTCAAACTTGCAATGATGAAATCAATTACTAAGAGAAAATAAAGATGTACCTAAATTCTAATTAAACCAAACAGTGAACTAGTGACTATGAAACCCAATATCCTTGCTGCTGTATAAAAACAAAACTGAACTCAAAGAAATTCAAAAACTGTAAGCAAAGTAAACTAAACCATATCACATCAACTCATATTCTGACCCCTCACCATTCGACTCGCTCTGGCTATAGGAGGTAATCATAAACAAATTGAGTAATCTGATATCTAAATTGCATAAAATAAAAACTAAGATCAAGCTACACATTCATCCTTCAATCCCTCACCATTCGACTCGCTCTGGCTATAGGAGGTAACCAAAAATGACATGAGTAATCTAATCACTAACTTGCAAAAGAAAATAGACTAATATCAAACTATACATTCACACTCAATCCCTCACCATTCGACTCACTCTGGCTATAGGAGGTAACTGAAAATGACATGAATAGTCTAATATCTATCTTGCAGAAAAGTAAATGAACAAAGCAAAACTGAAAGAAATAAACAGTGCTGGAATTAGAACTAAGAAAACAAATCAGCAGGAGGACAAGATAATTCCATCATGTCATTAGTCATCAAAAAGCTGTGTGCACTTGCCCGGACTATCTATTAGAACCTGAAATAAAACATTGATCAGTTATCAGTCATTAGAAAGCATAAAAGAAACTATGGACAACAATCAATATGAATACCATGAGTAGTGTAATATATACAAGAAAACAACTATGGCATCAAGAACGTAAATGAAGAAAACATGAAACTATACAATAACTACAGAACCTTGGTGTACAGGGGTCCTCTGCAACCTCGACTAATCAGTAATCAATCATGGATTTTAACTTAAAAGCAATGTCTTCTCATATATTGAAATACAGTCATAACATAAGGATCAAGTCATGGCACGGTGGCTCGTAAAACAATCAAGATTACATACCAAAAAAACTAGTTTTTATGGATATGGGGATGCTTTATTTATAACAGGAAATAACATAACTAATTCCTAAGATCTGTGCTGGTAGGCAGACACGTAAATTACCATATCCATAAATCTAGCAGTATGGTAGCCATGAGAATTCAATCCAAGGAGGGTGGCTGTTGGATTTGGTTCACGGGGCAGTCCACAGGTGTTGGCATGTCTCCTGGGATTTAGGAACTTGCCACACAATTATCCTCGTGATGAAAAACAGAGTCTTGCCACCGCAAAACTCTTAGTGTTGGCCACCGCTTGACTGGCTTTGACCACGGTCTTTTGTGAGTGATTCGGTTGAACCAAGGGGACACGTTCCATGTCCACATCCTTTGTAGCTTGCCCATGTGGCCAGATTCTCCAGTAGACACCTGTAACATAGACTTCAACAAAAAGGCTGCGGAAACTGATTTTGGCTGCGAAAAGTGACAAGATTCCGCAGCTGACTGAGAAAAAATCTAAATCAAACAGCAGTCACAAGAAATAGTTAGGAAACCATTTATATGCTCTTTTTAAACTAATATGCAATGATTTGATAGCTTGGAGGTTCAGGTAACTGGAGAAAAAGGCTAAAAAGGTATATAGGGAAGATGTAAGTTTGGGACTCAACATACCCCCATGTTGTGCCATACAACAACCCCCCATTTCATATCATTACTATTCCAAAACTATAATGTGAAATGGGTCCCTTTTTAATTTTTGTTTTAAATTGGCATCAATTTAAATTTCTATTTCAAAAAGTCCCGAAGAAATAAAAGAAAACATTATTAAAAGGACTTTTCAATAAAACCAATCAAAAAACCCCAATGTAAAACGATTTATCTTTATCATTGCGATAAAGCGATTGCAAGATCGCATATCGCAATGACAAAGAGAGCACAACTTAAGGGACATCTTGATTTCCGCCGATGCGAAATCGCTATCGGATATTGACAAAGCATAAAGTAACCCAAATAACATCCCCTTGCTCTGATGCGATGCGAAATCGACAATCGGCGATAATGTTTAACGCAAATAAGCTTTCTCGTGTTCCGATGCGATGCGATATCGCTATCGGCGATCCGCGACTCACCATGCTCTCATTCTAAACGGCCCTACTCGCTACTCCCGACGTGATGCGATATCGCTATCGGCGATCGGGGATTCCAAATGAAACCAAAGCAATAACTTAGGATTTCCTCGATGCCCAATTGCGAAAAGGGTAAAAACCACAGTTTTCAAAGTAAAAATCATAAAGGCAGTTTAATACGATTTATTCGTAATTAAGGCAATATCTTTTGAAAAGCCGCTCATCTGCGTTCAACCGCCAAATCGCCCAAGGCATGCTTCAAATAAATCATTCGGCCATTAACCAAAGCGACTGGTATTAATGAGATTGACAGGCCTTAACGGCCATTTAATGAGAACAACAAGCTCGTGATCTATCCACGGATTTGATCCGAAGGCCATCTTAAGTCAATTGATTACCATGAATGCATCAAGATATATATACCTCAGTCTATTCAATTCATGTTATTGTTGCCTGTATTACGCCTATCTTTCGCTCTGTGCAGGATTCTTCCACAGAGACAGAATTGAGTGGAATGGGAAAGAAGTCCAAAAAGACTACAATGCCTACTCCTTCGCCAGCCGCAGGGCAAGCTGTTGTTGATTCAAGCGGTAAGAAGAAAGGGCTTATATCAGATACGACATGCTTGGGACTTACCAGGGCCACTTGGCAAGGGACATATAATTTGATTAAAGCCGAAGAGCCAAAGGTGATCGGGATAGAAGTCTCATGCGATAGTACTAGAAAATCTGAGGCCAATCTAAAAGACTTGGCCAACTCCTTTCTGCACAGAATAGTGGCCCGGGAGCAAATTCTCCCACATACGGATGTGGTAAGGTGGGCAATCCAAGATATCCCAATTACCAACAGATTGTTTAGCACTACAGATGGGAGGATCTTCGGTTCTTTTCGAGCCGAAGATATAAGGCAAATGTATCACCTACTGACAGAAGAGAAAAAATATAATGTGGCATTTCTGGAGAAATTTCGAGCAGAGAACGAGACCGAGTCCGAACCAATTCGAAGCTGGAGACAAAATCTAGCAAAGCACAAGCATGAATTCTTGGGTAAGTACTCAGTCGACTCCCTATGTTCTCCTTACTGCTATGCTGGAATTATGTTATGTAGGCTATGGGGATTGCATGACTCCGCCAATTCTACCATAGAAATGGTCCCCTTGATGGAGGCGGCATGTAGTGGCGAGATTATGGATTGGGCGGATATATTATCCAACAAGTTAGCTAAGGCCATTCTCAATTTCAGGTTTAACTCTCGCGTCACAGAGAGGTTCATTCCGCCATGTTATTACAGCGCCTATGTGTTGGATGTATTATGTTTTAATTCTGAGTTTCCTGTGCTCGGATGGAGATGGACGTCACAAGACCCCACACCCATCCACATATATTATCAAAAGTTGTGGAAGACCAATTACAAACATCACCTTTATCAAATCTGCAACGGTTTTATGTTACCAATTCATTACTCCATTTTTGATAAGCCTGCCCCGAAGATTTCTGAGCAAGCAGGGGTAGATTTAACCGCAGTAGAAAGTTGGTTTGGAGAGGAGAAATTCACCTACATCAAAGTTTTTGGCAGTCAGGCCAGGCCCCATGTGCTCCCACTTTACATCCCTGATAAGTTACTTGCCAGGGAAGTAGCTTATCAAATCAATGCGGATGTGGTTACTCAGACCCTGAAGAAAGCGAAAAAGCATGTTTGGCCCTCTTTTCCCTTACGAATTGGAATTTATACCCTGCATGATATCAAACATGCAGAGAAGGAAGCTGGGAAAATAAATTCGCTCACTCTGGCTACTCTGCCAAGCAGGCAGTATGATCCGAGGAAAATCGCTTACAATGCGCTCGACCAGGCCAAATTGGCCAAGGTCGAGCACAAAGAAGACAAATTCGAAGATTTGTTTGCATCAGCCGAATCGCTGCATCAAGTTAAGTCGCTTGCCAGAAATGTATACAGTGATGAAGGGCTCGCCGAATTCAACAGAATTAGAGAACAGAGGTTGCAAACTCTGCCTCTAGACTTGTTAGCGACTATTCTGACAACGACAAAATCAAGCGAGCCTGAGCATCGAAGTAATACGCCACCTCCTACTACATCAAAGTAGCAGGAGGAAGTGCATAATCAGAGGCAGGAAGAAACCCAGGAAAATGTGCAGTGACAGGGAGAAACCCAGGCGAAAGCCCAAGAAGAGAGCAGCTCTAAAATTAATGATGATACACTAGTTGATCCGAATTTTCTCTAGCAATGGCAGCAATTCAATTCAATCATCGGCAACCTAGAGTGCTCAAAAGATGATGAAGTTTCTAAAGAAGGCGACACACAGGAAGCGACATCGAAACTAGTTTCGGGCGAAACCAGCGACCTACCCAAATCAAAAGAAACAGATATAATTCCTAAAGATCCATCAGGCGAAATCATTTTGCAAATTGAAGAGATTCCCCCTTTGGATGTATTTTATAGCCCTAAGCACAAAGCTATTGTAAAGTGACAGAGGAAAAGGAGAAGGGCTGATCAACCTTCTCTATTTCCCGAATTAACAGTGATAGGCAATGTTGTGTGGAAAGAGGAATTCGACCCCTCCGATGACTTAACCAAGCTATCGCAATATGCTGGAGCATATTCAGCGGCGACCATTGATAAAGCATCGGAGGTAAGCAGTTTATTGAAAGCAAAGGATCAAGATATCTCTTCGCTACAGGTGCAATTATCGGAAGTTCAGCAGAAAGCAGAGCAGGCGGAGCAGGAATTGCTAGTGCAGCAGCAGAACAATTATCAGCTGACCAAGAAATTACAAGAGGAGAAACAAAGGATTGACGAGGGCACAATCCAAAGAAAAAAGGAACTATCGGCAGCATTGGAGCAATTAAGAATATCGACTGAGGGAACGATGAAAGCTAAAGATGAGCAAATCGCTCAAATGACCACTCAAATTGAGCAAATGAAAAAGCTCCCTCAGGTAGATGAATTCAAAGCAGAAGCGCTTCAATTGAATAAGGCATTGATTAACCAAGTTTAGCTCCTATGTCAGTAGATTACACAAGCAGAACCATTGTGCGAGTTAGTAGCATCCATAAACGAAAAGGTAGAAAAGGCAAGGACCGATTTAGATCAGGCCGAAGAAACACTGACAAATTTTATAGAATGGCAAGATTCTGATCAAGGCTAGGCGACTAATCTACCGAGAATTTTGGAATCGCACAAAGAAATATTATTCACAGAATGGAAATCACAGTTAATGAAGGCAGAAAGAGAAATTTTCAGATGCAAAGTAACCACTGGCAATTTGGTTGAATTAGTAAATAATACGCTTTATTTGTCTAATATGATTTCCCAATGTACTCCAGGTCAATTAACAACGACAAAGATGTTGGAACATTCATGCTACCCGGAGCTGGAGAAAAATGGAAGATTAATCGCGGGAATCAACAGTTTAACATGGGATGCTTATTGGTTCTTCTTAGTGAAGCCATACAGCCAAAGAGCTGCCTTAAAATGCCTCACAGATGCTGTCGGGTATATCATACCTGACATTCAAGATGCCACCTTTGCTGCCCAATTCAGCTTGCGCCTCAACAGATCGCCAGAAGTGGAGCCGATGCTTGCGATAAGCCAGCTCAGGTTTAAAGGCAAACAACCTAAGTCATGATTCACATTGCCGACTGCCAGATCGCCCCTAGGAGATAGATCACATTTACTGATGCCAATTTAGTAGGATTTTGTTTCATATATTTTTTAGCTTAGTAGTATTTATAGACACTTTCATGCATTTAGAAAGGGTCGTAAAGTTTTGTATATGACTTAAACCCTGAAGTTGCGCTATTGTACTTCAGGGATATTCTTTTATTAAACTGGACCAATTATTCTGAATTTAATGAGGAAGTTTTTTATATGCAATTGTGCATTACTGTCTTTGTTTAAAAGCATTTCTGTATTGAAGAAGGAATTTTGAATAGCGATTGATATTTCGGATTGATCGGTAGCTCACATGGTACTATTATCTGCATCTGTACTCATTCCCGTTATATGAATTGTTGTTTAAATCGCTCTTACTATTATCGCTTATATTATATGTGCTTTTCACAGCATCCTTTATGCATTCCACTATTGGTTGTCTATAGCATGCTTCTCTTTCAATCGTATATATGTATCGATGATATAAACAGTGAATGCAGTAATTTGTATTTATCGCTTCATTGTGACTATTCATATAAAGTAATCTTTGAATGAATGAATATCTCATATTTATTTTACAGAGTCATCTATATGCCTGTTAGATAGATAAAGATTATTTAACGCTGCATTGCGAATGAATAAGTCAGTTCCCAGGATTAGTATTAGTTTCCCTATTTTTGTCAATAGAATAAGCTAGTCGCCTTTTATCAAAAACCAACTATTCATCACCCATCCATCCCTTTTATTCAATATCAGGAACCTAGTCCCGTTATCTCCAGTCAGAGCCACCATCCCAAACGGAAAAGGAGCTGTACCAAGGTCCGGACCGGGTGGTTATCCCCCAATGTTGTTGCAGCGATTTTCGAGGCCTCAACACCCCACTGTGAAGGTGTTGCATGTCCTCATGCAACCAAAATTTCAGTCATCTCCCTTTAGTTTATGTATTCTGAAGCCTTTGCTGGTACATCCAGTCCTCTTCTCTTCTTTCTTGGTGCTACCACCAACCTGGGTTTCCTTATCAAACATCTGAATTTGAGATTGATTAATTCCCTGCTCAACTTTCTGCACTTTTTCTTTAATTTCTTGTTCTTTTTCTACCACAGTCCCAAATGTAGCATAGTATTATCATGAACAATTTTGTCCACTTTTCTTTGCTCTTTTAATGCTTCATTTTCTTGTTTAATATGCTTGTTTAAAACCTCCAGTTCAAAAACTTATTGTTTCAAAGATTGGACTTGTGCATCTAGTGTTATGTGAGACAAAGTGGATGATGTGCTCGGGCCTGCAGTTGTCTTCTCTAAGGATTTGAGGTAATCATACGCCTATTGCTGTCTTGGATCTATTTCGGGTGTTTTCCTTGGGTTGGCTTCAAAGTCTTGTTGAGGAGGAGGACTGTCTTCTAATTCTGGCCGAAAAGGGCTTACATCAACATCTGGAGGACTGGTTCCAATATTTGGCAGAGGATGAGGTGGACTACAGCCAGTTGGAGGTTTCTCGGGTGTTTCCCCACCTAAGTCGATGAAGTGGGGTCCTTTTACTTGTGTTTTCCTCCACTTTCCTCTTAGCCTGCTGCTTCTTCTTAAGTACTGTGGGCTAGTACTCTCTTCTTCCATGTTTTGTTTCCCTTTTTCTTTCTTCTTAGTTGTGGCAGCTTGCTTTCGAAGATGCACTAGTCTCTCAGATAACAATTGATAGTCTTCCTCTATAGATGGCTCTGGTGATTGATAAACATCTTGTATGTTCCTTTTTCCCTTCAATTTTCTTTATTTTTTGTCCTTAGTTCTTTCCTCTTTCTCTTTTTGACCAACTTCTTTAGTTTTGCCAATAGGGGAGTCTTGGATTATGGCACTTTTTCCTTTTCTTCTACTCCTTCTTGGTGCCTTTGGGTATTGCTTTCAGGTGCCTCATATGGCTCTTGAAAGTAGTTTCTTACTAGAAACCGTTCCCAAGTATCTTTGTTTTTCTTCAATTGATCTTCAATTAGAATCCTCACAAGTCCATGATGATATAAATGAGGTTCTGTGTCCCCTATGTTCTTTTGGACTGTGGTGCTCATCTTTTTCAAACTCAACAATAAGAAATAGGGTAGATTAAGAGTTTGGTTCTCTAAGAAGTTCATCAATAGCCTAGTATGATACATGTACATTGCCCCAAATTGGCTTTCACAAGTGGTAAACTTTTGAATGATTAACAGTAGGCTGACCCATTCTTCTTTTAATGCATGAACATGAATTCCTTTTGTGAATACAGTAACGTCCATACATGGGTTACGTAATATAATTCTCCATGCCTGCTCGTCCAAACTTTTGTTTTTAAACCAACGCTCACCTTCCTGGGGCAAGTCTGTAGCAGCTGCAATTGAAGCTTCAGTAACCGTGAACTTCAGGTCTCCAATCTCCACCAATTGGTCGTTGAAAGACCTTGCAAAGGCTTTTGTTACTTCCTTATTGTGGCCCTTAAATTTATGAATAAAGTGGAGCCATTTAGCCTTCTTCAGCAATTCTTTTACTTGAGGGTATCCTTGTAAGAACTTAGGTCCTTCTGGCTCTGCCCTCAGTAACCGTCCCATCTTTTCCTCTATTTGAAATTCAACTGCATGTGAGGGTTTAACAGAGGTAAGATGTCTAGGTTGTAAGGTTTATGGAAGAACAGTGGCTAAAAATGGAAGATGGATACAGGTAACGGGTGTGTTCAGGAACTGTAAGCGGAAATAGAGGATGAGCAGCCGAGATGAGTTCAAAAAATGAAATGGAGACGTATGCGAACGAGGTGTGGCTTTAACAAAATGGTAGGGTAGTGAAGTGGAGTCAGAATTTTTGAAATGAACAGCCTTGTGAGAGACGTTACACGTTGATGAAATGGCTGCGCAAAGTACGGTGGAGAGGAGCCGTAATTAAATAGGTCACATCTCATGAGTACAAGTGGAGTGTGAAAGTGCAGCCATCTACGAGTTAAACCCGAAAAATAATCATGAGACCGTTTAGGGAATAAATGTATGGTTCATGGAGTAAGATCGTGGAATGGTAATGGAGCTATTGTAGTAATCATTGCACATAGTGAGTTTTAAGGTTTAATAACTATGAAAAATTGTGCCTTCAATTGCTATTTGAAAGAAATTTTTGCCCATACCTTGGAATCCTTGTCTTTTGTTGTCCATTAGCCCTTAATCAATTGCTCCTTATTGATGTCTGTAGATGCTCCATGTACATGTCTTCATAGCATATGCTTAGTCATACCTGCATTTTCATGATTATTACACTAACATCTTGACTGTAAATTTGAAAAACAGAGTGGTGGTTGTGGAAACAGCATCTGGCTGCGGAAACTGATTCCAGCTGCAGAAACTAGCACAACAACCACTTGGATGAATAGAGATAGTTAGACAATAACTATCTGAATGGAAATGGTCATGAAAAACACTTTTATTGATGAAATGGATGAAATGGAGTGAGATGAAGTGAGTGGAGTGAAATGAAAATGAAATGGAGTGGGATGGAAATGAAGTGAAGTGGAAATGGGAAAGAGAGAGAGATTTTTTTTTTTGTTGGAAAATATAGAGTGTCAGGTGTCCCTGATTTTCACTCTACATTTTCTGTATAAGACTGCCAATCAGTGATTGGTTTTCAGGCTTATACCAATT
>APFE030967811.1:74633-103776 GCA_000404065.3 Pinus taeda | reverse complement strand
TATATATATTTAAGAAATTGGCTACCTAGTTTCACTTCCCTAGCAACGGCGCCAAAATGTTTGGTCAATTTAGTGTGTCCTAAATTGATATATAAATTGTCAATCCGGGAGTCGTAAACTGTTGAAGTGAAGTGCACTATATATGCAAGATAACCGTTTTCTTATTTCTTTGTCGTTTTTGATTTTTCATTTGTTTTTGGGTTTATCTTCTTGTTGATTCTCTAATATGAGATGACAATTCTAAAAATCAAGTATGGACATAAGTATTCAAGGCAATGGTGACCTTTTAAAATAATTTCCAAACTTCAAATTTTCAAAAAGGTTTTCAAACTTTCAATGATGAAATCAATTACTAAGAGAAAATAAAGATGTACCTAAATTCTAATTAAACCAAACAGTGAACTAGTGACTATGAAACCCAGTATCCTTGCTGCTGTATAAAAAGAAAACTGAACTACCCAAGAAATTCAAAAACTGTAAGCAAAGTAACTAAACCATATCACATCAACTCAAATTCTGACCCTCACCATTCAACTCGGCTCTGGCTATAGGAGGCAATCATAAACAAATTGAGTAATCTGATATCTAAATTGCATAAAATAAAAACTAAGATCAAACTACACATTCATCCTTCAATCCCTCACCATTCGACTCGCTCTGGCTATAGGAGGTAACCGAAAATGACATGAGTAATCTAATCACTAACTTGCAAAAGCAAATAAAATAATATCAAACTATACATTCACACTCAATCCCTCACCATTCGACTCGCTCTGGCTATAGGAGGTAACTGAAAATGACATGAATAGTCTAATATCTATCTTGCAGAAAAGTAAATGAACAAAGAAAAACCGAAAGAAATAAACAATGTTGGAATTAGAACTAAGAAAACAAATCAGCAGGAGGACAAGATAATTCCATCATGTCATTAGTCATCAAAAAGCTATGTGCACTTGCCTGGGCTATCTATTAGAACCTGAAATAAAACACTGATCAGTTAACAATCATTAGAAAGTATAAAAGAAACTATGAACAACAATCAACATGAATGCCATGAGCATCGTAATATATACAAGCAAACAGCTATGGCATCCAGAACGTAAATGAAGAAAACATGAAACTATACAATAACTACAGAACCTTGGTGTACAGGGGCCCTCTGCAACCTCGGCCAATTAGAAATCAATTACGGATTTGAACTTAAAAGCAGTGTCTTCTCATATATTGAAATATAGTCATAACATAAGGATCAAGTCACGACACGGTGGCTCTTAAAACAATCAAGATTACATACCAAAAAAACTAGTTTTTATGCATGCAGAGATGCTTTATTTATAACAGGAAATAACATAACTAATTCCTAAGATCTGCTCTAGTAGACAGACATGTAAATGACCATATTCGGAAATCTAGCAGGATGGTAGTCGTGAGAATTCAATCCAAGGAGGGTGGCTATTAGATTTGGTTCATGGGGCAGTCCACAGGTGTTGGCACGTCTCCTGGGAGTTAGGAACTTGCCACGCAATTCTCCTCGTGATGAAAAACAGAGTCCTGCCACCGCAAAACTCTTAGTGTTGACCACCGCTTGACTGGATTTGACCACGGTCTTCTGTGAGTGATTCGGGTGAACCAAGGGGACACGTTCCATGTCCACATCATTTGCAGCTTGCCCATGTGGCCGGATTCTCCAGTAGACACCTATAACATAGACTTCAACAAAAAGGATGCGAAAACTGATTTTGGCTGCGGAAAGTGACAAGATTCCACAGCGGACTGAGCAAAAATCTAAATCAAACAACAGTCACAGGACATAGTTAGGAAACCGTTTATATGCTCTTTTTAAACTAATATGCAATGATTTGATAGCTTGGAGGTTCAGGTAACTGGAGAAAAAGGCTAAAAAGGTATATAGGGAAGATGTAAGTTTGGGACTCAACTCTTGGTACACTCGGATTGATAGTTATATCACTAGATTGGGCTTCACCAAAAGTGAAGCGAATGCAAACCTCTATCATATTTTGCTAGAAGGTAAATTACTTATCATTGTTTTATATGTCGATGATTTAATATTGACAGGTGATGAGCAACTTATCAACTCTTGTAAGGAGGACCTTGCAATGGAATTTGAGATGAAAGACATGGCTCTCATTCACTACTTCCTCGGGCTGGAAGTATGGAAAGGTGATGGGGAATTGTTTATGTCTCAAGGAAAGTATGTCATCGAGATATTGCAGAGATTTTGCATGGAGATTTGTAAGGCCATGGAGACACCTCTAGCGAACAATTGGAGGAAGGAGAATGCCACTTCAAGTGAATAGGTTGATGTTACCATTTACTGACAACTAGTGGGTTCACTAATGTATAATGTGAAAACATGACTAGATATGTGCTATGCAGTTAAACAACTAAGCCAAGCTATATGGAGAGTTGTAAGGCCATGGAGACACCTATAGATAACAATTGGAGGAAGGAGAATGCCACTTCAGGTGAAGAGTGATGTTACCATTTACTGACAGCTAGTGGGTTCACTAATGTATATTGTGAAAACACAACCAGATATGTGCTATGCAGTTAAACAACTAAGCCAAGCTATGGTTAGGCTAACCAAATTGTATTGGAAGACAACTAAGCATGTTTTAAAATATCTCAGAGGAACTACTTAGTATGTATTATGGTACAGACAAATAGAGGGAGTGAATTTGTATGGCTTCACAAATGTAGATTGGGCAGGGAATCCATCCGATCGAAAGACTAGATCAAGTGGAATTTTTAATGTTGGTTTGACAACAATTTCCTAGTACAATAGGAAGCAGTGGTATGTGGCACTAAGCTCAACAAAATTTGAATACATGGCTACAAGTCAAGCAACATGTGAGGTGATATGGATGAGAAAGATACTTGTGGGACTATTTGGTCAGGGGACAGATCCAACTGTGATCTATTATGATAATAAGCGTTGCATTAATCTCTCTAAGAATTTGGTATTTCATGATCTATCCAAGCATATAGATATCTAGTATTATAATTTACGAGACTATGTGCAGAGGAGGATAATGTTGCTACAATACATTCTGATAGAGGAACAAGATGCTCACATCTTAACAAAGGCTTTGTCAAGAGGGAAGTTTGAATTCGACAAGTGCAGGATAGGGGTGGTTGAAAATCCCTTTCTTTCTAAGAGGGAGTGTTGAGAAGTGTGGCAAGAAAGGCTCAATTTGACTTAGCCTTGGTCAAATTGGGTAAATTTGAAATTTCCACATCAATAGACAACTTGGAGGTAGTTAGCTAAGGTTAGATGGCTCTTGTCACTTAGTTAGCTTAGTAAATTTGAGTTAGTGGGCTTGGAGTTTAGTTTGCATGTTTTGATTGCTAATTTGTAGCAATCTAGTTCAGTTATTTCTAGTTGTACTCAGTTAAACTAGTTCTAATAATTAATAGAACTAGTTGGAGGTCAATTGTGCAACGGGACAACAATATAACTCAGAGATCATCCAGTTAAATGATCAATCAACCAAAAATAAGTCATGCATGGAAGGAATTTGAATTGCACATTTGTGGTGGAGATTCCAAGGCAATGCAACATCAATTGTAGACTAATTATTGGGCCAATTAATTTTTCCTAAAAAGAACAAATTAATCTACTACACATTAATCTATCAACCCGAGGTTTCATTTTGTTATTTTAAGGTTATCAACATTGTATGTGCAAGAAGAATTCAATCATGACTAATTGCTATGGTCCTATGGAAAATAAAGACTACAACATTAAACGAATCAATTCAAAATGCAATCCCCAACTATCACAAACTATTCAAATTATTAACTTCTACAAATCTTTGAAGGAGACAAAAAAAAAAAAAATATTGCACAAGTTGTTTCTTAGGGAACAACTACTATAGAGTGAAAATATAACACTACACAATCATACTAACTAACAGTGATCGATCAAATGAAATAGCAATCTATGATAATTCTACATGAAATGAAAGAAAATAATACTTCTTCTTAATGAATTAACCACAAAAAAACCATCCTTATAACAATTCTAAAAAACCTGATTCAAGACAAAGCATTCAATTTAACGAATCAACAATGACAAATTAAAACCATTATACAGATGGAAATAAATGGAACATAGAAATCAAATGCTAATTTTAGTGGTACAAAAGAAGACAACATTATCCCAGGGTCAGGCCAAAATCTGGAATCAAACTGCCTTAAGCAAAACCAGCATAGTAGACTAAGTCTGAATAATAAATAGTCAGAGTTTGTATAAAAAATAATCACAAGTTAGAGTTTGTATCAAAAATAATATTACAATTCGAACAACCCCTTTCGAGATTCAATACCAGTTTTTATATCGTAACAATAGAGGATAAAGATCGAAGAAATTGTTTTTGATAATGAACAATCCTGAGAATTTGAAGATTCTCATGATTGCTCTTTTAAGTTACAATGATCATAATACATCCGAGAACTCAGGTCAAGAAGTTATCCTCAGCTAAATTGTTCCAAACTAGGTGTAACGGTTTGAGGCTTGCGCAGTATTCTCCGATCGTTTCGGGAAAAAACAACAAATATCAATGAGCCAATAGATTCTTGTCAATATCAAATATCTGTTTGTTAGAAATAGTGTTTTATTACTCAAATTCGTTCAAAAAATAATAAGATGATAAATACGTATAAAATACTACTAAAGTCCCTACTCTACGCATTAACATGATTTAAATTCATAAAATGCTTTAGAAAATGATACAAAAATTGAGAAATAAGGCAAAGAAAATATGACAACTATAAGGCCCAACATTGCTCCCCAATTGATATTTTTGCATGAACTCATGCAAATAAATGGTTAACATGTAGGGTAGTCAAGGCGTAAGCTTCATAAGCTTCTTCTCCTCTATTCCTAAACCCATTTATTTCTCGAAGCTCTTCAAAAGCTACCAAATTAAATGCTTTTGATAAGTCATGATCATAGATATAAAATGATTGGGGACACCAGATCATGGGGCACCGATACCTGCATCCCATCCAGTGGCTATCTCTTTCCAACACCAAGTGAACATAGTCTTCTATTCTAGCCACAACATACCAAAAGTTATGATAACCAAAATGTTCTATGTTCTTGACTTCATTTTGTGATGCTTTCCATCTTTCCTTGGCTCCATGAAGGGCCTCCTCTATGATGTCTTCTAGATATTCCATTCCCGAGTGCAAGACATCATATTGGGTTTGTACAAGTGTAGGGGCAACACTAGGTTTCTGTATTAAAATGCTATGATGAATTTGTATGCAAAAGGGGTTTTAAGGTTCCCCTCTAACCCAAAGGTCAAGGCCATGTTCTCGTCTCTAGAAAGTATGGTAAGCCTTTGCCCACTTAACGTAGTTTCTAGAAAATGATATAAAAGATTGAAATTGAATATCTCCTATGAATGGGACATGATTTTCTTCTACTTATCCTTCTAAAAATAGTTATACGTATACAACTCACGTAAAAGGTACTGTGTATACTCATCATGTTTTCAAAAAACAGAAATAAAATCTAGTACATTCCTGAACTCGTATGGTTGTCCAGATTGTATTTCTTTTACTTTAAGCAACAAATATCACTCGAGAAAGTATAAAACATAATTTCAAGTTGGGGACCTGCATGCCAAGGCATTAGAGTAAATAGAGAAAATTTCCTTAGTTTGCTCTACAACTTTCTTGAGGCAGTCCTTGAAATTCTGGACCTTCTTTTCAAATGCTCTTAGTTATGCATATGTCTCATCTTCTGTTGTTGTTAATGATTTAAATCGTTGGAGTATCTATTGATGTTCCCTCTATGGAACTACTTCTCCCTGATATCTTGCTATGATTTGTTACTATTCCTCCATAGTTTTATGCAGAATTCTAATGGAGGCTTCTACAATCAGGGGAGTATAGGGAGGAAACTCTTCTATTTGTACCCCTCTGTCATAAAAAGTAAATGGCGGATTGGTCTAAATTCCTACTTCAATAAGGGTAGGAGGAATGTCCATCGCTTGTACCTTGGGATTAGTTTGTGTTCCTTCTTCAACAACAACAGGAACAAGGTCTGTCTAAGTGTTGTCTTCATTAAGGACAAATATAACATTAGTCTAAACTCCCATTTCCTTAGTTTCCTGCTTCTTTTTAGGTCTCTTGACATGGTCTTTGTGAAACTACTCGCTACTTTGTAACCAATTCTTTAGATGTTGTACTTTCTTTTGCACTTTCTTATTTTCTCCTTTTAACTTGTCAATTTTCTTCTGGAGTTTCCATTTTCCTTTATTTCTTCTAGCTTCAGTACCTATGATCATCTGAATAGGACTGGTAACGACAGTTGCTAGGGAGGAGTCAACAACTACTATTTCAGCTTCCTCAAGAATAGTTTCCTGAGTGGGTTTGGTTGTTGGTAAGCTATCAACTTCACTTGTCATTATATCAATACCAAACTCTAGGAGGTCCTTAGAAAAATTAATGTGAGGCTCAGTTAAAAAGACAATGCTAACATCTTGTTTTTATCAATAAAATTTTCAAAAGGCTATGGAGTCGTTCTCTCTAGAGAAGAATGCTTTAATAAAGTATCAACAAAGTCTTTATAACAACCTTGGGGAGAAACAACTTCAGGATCATCATCTAAAGCCAGGATAAAATTGGTTGTAGAATGAACAGGAGAAGTTACAACCAGCGAATTCGGTAAATCTCCCTATTCGAGAAGACTATCAGGATGAGCTGAAAGTTCTTCTGTTGAAGTTGTAGAATTTCCCACTGTAGATCACCAGATAATGCAATATACTAAAGCAAAACACTTGATCTACTTCTACAAACAAACTTGCGAAATCTTAATCGATTATGAGCAAGATCAAATAGAACACATATAATAGAGAATGAGAAATCAATCACACATGAACACAGAAGAATACTTTGGGGAAATCCTTAGCTAAAAACCCCAATCTCTGTATTATCATACAGGTGGAAATATGTCCAGATTACACAAAGCTTTAGCTCACAAGGTATCTAGCTCTCAATACAATCCCTCAATGCTGCTCATAAACTGAATAGACACAACATATGCCTTCCTCCAGTCCTCCAAGCCTCCTATTTCCTTGTGCAATTTCTCCTGGGTCCTCTGGCTTCCACCTGTGTGAATTCACCTCTCACAAAACTCACCAAGCTAAAAAGTAACTGTGCAATATCCAAGGAATAAATGCCTTCTGCATGCAAGAGATATCCTCAATGGAATATTCTTGCAACTGATAGTACATTGGCCCATCATCTGATCTCAACTGGGTCTCTTACTAAACTAACATGCATGAGTTATTTATGAGAGAATATTCAGTTATGTGAAGTGCAGTAGTTACATGCATGCATGCATTAACTAACTGAACTCGCAATCAGTTCCACAAAATGTTGGAACTAATCTAACCGGACTTAACTCAGTTAATTGAGCTAACTAATTATAACTCAAAGTACAACTCATCCTGATCTCCTTAATCAAGGGATAACTTCCTCAATCAAAGGGGAAACGATTGCATGTCTTCACATAGACTTCATGTTTGATTTTCATCAACTAATTAACTAAAGATGAATTAGTTAATTATTTTACAAACAGCTGCTAAGATCAAATTCGAATTTTAATTCTCAATTTTAGTTAAGGGACTAACTAAAATTGGAATGTATCCCGAAATGCTATTTATAGCAATGCTATTTTGAGCACTTCTATATTCAACATTTCTTGTTGCTATTTTCAACACTTCCTCTCAACAAGAAAGGGGTTATTAGTCACCCCAATCCTGTCTCTGTGGAACTCGAACTTGCATTTTGACAATGCCTTAGTCAAAATATCTGCATCCTGTTCCTCGGTCGAAACATACAGCAACAACATGATCCTCTTCAACACACAGTCTTGAAGATGATGATACTGGATATCAACGTGCTTGGACCTGTCATGGAATACTGGATTCTCAGAGATTTTGATACAACTTTGATTACCGTAATAGATCACAGTTGGATCCATCCTCTGACTAAGAAATCCAACTAGAAATTTCCGCATCCAAATGGCCTCATATGCTGCCTGAATGGCAGCCATGTATTCAACCTCCGCTGAGCTAAGTGCAATTGACCTCTGTTTCCTGCTGTACCAAGAAACTATAGCTAAACCAAGGTTGAAAATTCCTCCTGAAGTGCTCTTCCGATCTGATGGACTCCCTGCCCAATCTGCATCTATGAAGCCCTGAAGTTTCATTCCCTCTATCTGTTTGTACCATAATCCATACTGAGATGTTCCTCTGAGGTATCTCAGCACATGCTTCGCTGCCTTCCAAAACAACTTGGTAGGCTAAACCATAGCTTGACTCAGCTAGTTCACTACAAAACACAAATATGGTTGTGTGTTCACTAGATACATCAATGAACCCATAAGCTGTCGATAAACAGTAGCAGCTACTACCTCACCTGAAGTAGCATCCTCCTTCCTCCAATTACCAGATAGAGGAGTCTACATGGGCTTGCACTTCTCCATGTGGAATCGCCTGAGTATATCATTGGCATACTTTCCTTGAGACACAAACACTTCCCCATCCTTCTGCCACACTTCCATGCCTAGAAAGTAATGCATGAGACCCATGTATTTCATCTCGAACTCTCTTGCAAGGTCCTCCTTGCAAGACTTGATCAGCTGATCATCACCTATCAATAAAATATCATCAACATAAAGAACAATGATCAATGGCTTACCTTCTACCATGATGTGGTAAAGGTTCACATCTGCTTCACTCTTGGTGAAGCCCAACTCGGTGAAATAGCTGTCGATCCTGGTGTACCAAGCACGAGGTGCTTGATCCAGCCCATGTAAATCCCTCTTGAGTTGGCACACATGCAACTCACGATCGAAGGTCTCAAAACCTTCTGGCTGCTCAATGTACACCTCTTCCTCAATCTTCCCTTTGAGGAACGAGTCTTCACATCCATTTGATGGATCTTCCAACCCATCTGAGCTGATAGTGCCAACATTGATCTAATAGATGAATACCTTGCTACAGGAGAAAAGTCTCATCATAGTTGATCCCCTCGACCTGTGAGAAACCATGGGAAACAAACCTTGCCTTATGTTTCTCAACACTGCCATCAGCTGCTTGCTTTACCTTGTAAAGCCATCGGGAACTCACCACTGACTTGTCCTCCGGTCTTGGAACAACAATCCAAACACAGTTCTGAACAATGGATTCCTACTCCTCCACCATAACATCAACCCAAACTGTTTGTTGCACTGCTTCCTCGAATGAAGAAGGTTCAGTCTCCACACACTCCCCAACCAGGGCCATGTAACCAATGTACCGCTCGGTTGACCTCCTCTGTCTGCGCTGAGAAGATGGCTATAACACATTCTCTCTCGCATCCAACATCAATTTGTCAGCTTCCCTTGAGCATTTCCGCCCATCTCTAGAAGACTCTACATGAGTGGATGTCTCCACTCCCGGATCATCTGCATGTGGGTGCTCCACATCAGTCTGAGGCTCCTCCTCCTTAGGAACTAAAAGTTCCTCCTATGCATGAAAATTGAGCTCCCTCTCAAGTGATACTCGCATGGCTTTCTGCTTGTCGAACTTCAGATCTCTGCGTACCATTGTCCTTTGACTGGTAGGAAAGAACACTCGATAGTTTTGGGGTGTATCAATGTAGCCCACAAGTATCCCCAACTTAGTTGTTGGATCTAGCTTCTTCCGGGCACCTTTGGTCACATGGCAATAAACCGATGATCCAAATATCTTGAAGTGACTCACATCTGGTATCTTCTCAGAAAATGCCTCCATTGGTGTCTTCATTCCCAGTATACAATGTGGGCTTCTGTTATGCAAGTATACTTCTGTATTGCATGCCTTAGCCCGCAAATGAAGTGGTAGGCTTTGGTCATGCAACATCGCTCGAGCTGCTCCCACAATCGATCCATTCTTCCTTTCGACCACCCCATTTTACTGTGGGTTATGGGGTGCCGTCAACTCTTGTTTAATTCCTTTTGCTGCACAGAAGTCCTTAAAGTGTTAGGAGACACACTATCCACCATTATCGCTATGCAAGGCTCTTATTTCCTTTCCAAATTATTTCTCTGCCAAGGCTTTGAACTCACAAAACCTTGAGAAGGTTTGATCCTTCTTCTGCATAAAGTAGATCCAACATCTACGAGAAAAACCATCAATAAAAATAAAATAGTACCTTTGTTTAGTGTTGGAGGCTATAGAGAATGGTCCACACACATCTGTATGAACTCGCTCCAGGATTGCTCCAGCTCTACTGTCTCGATCCTAAAAGGAATATTTCGCACACTTACCCAAGGTACAACCTTTGCATGTATCCATTTGCTCCAGTTTTCCCTTGGGAAGTCCAGTAGAAATCTGCTGCATGATCTTTAAGGACCCATGGTGCAAGTGGCCTAATCATCTATGCCATAGCTCGCTAACGTCTTGGCTTTGCACCAACTCTGCTTTGGAACTCAATGTAGCACAATCATCTACCTCCAGCTTGTAGAGATTCTTTACTCGAATCCCAATCCTCTTGGTCTGTCTAGTGACGATATGCCTTAGGAATGCCTTTCCTTTACTAAAGACTACATCATAGCCTTTGTCTTCCAGCATAGTGACGAACACAAGATTCCTCTTCAGACCCGACACATACTTTACATCAGTCAGGGAGAGAGGAGCTCCATGATCCCTCTGAAACACAACCATACGTTAACTTGAAACACGGTACTTTCCATTATCGCCCATCTCGATGTGCATTTGGAGGTCCTTATCCTCCAAGGTACTAAAAATATTCTTGTCGTCAGTCATGTGGAATGAAGCTCCACTGTCCAGGTACTAAACACATCCCACCATCGATGAAACCATACATGCAATGAGGGTGAAATCCAATTCGAACTGTGAGGGTAGTTCCTCACCATCTGATCCCTTCGAGTATTCCTTCTTGGATTTCTTGTGTGGACAATTCGTAGCATAATGGCCCACCTCATGACAATGAAAGAATCTCACTTTCAATTTGTCAATATTCTTCCCACCATGGGAAGAGCTGGATTTGGAATGAGATGCCTTCCCTTTCCCTTTCCTTGCCTTACTCGCTAAGGCTAGATTTTCTTCATCATCTTGCTTTGATGAAGATCCATCTTTGTAATTCTCCTTATCTCCTCCTGCATCAGATCCAACCAAAGTCGTTCCCAATCTGGCAGTTTCTCTCTTCCATTTATCGAGTCTTGGTAGCTATGCCAGCTCTTAGGAAGACCGAGGAGAGCAAGACTCACCATGTCATCATCGGCTGTCATGGATCCCTACACTTCCAAGCTCATCCTTGCAGGTGGTGAGCTTGTTCAGATATGTAGAGATCGTGTCACCCTTTTCACACTTGATTTTTCGAAGCTTGTCTTTCAGTGCCAGCTTCCTCTGATCGTTGTTGTTCTGATATAGATCCTTCAATGTTTTCCACATTGAAAATAGTGTCTCCTTCCCACGGAGACTCGAGACTATGTGGTCTCGAACTCCCTCCAAAAGGATTCTCCTTGCTCTAGCCACACAATTCTTCCATTCCGCTAATTCTTGGGCGTTAGCAGCTGCTAGCTTGGGGACTTCTTGATCAATGAAGTCCTTCAAACCATTGTCCTCTAATACCGCTTCCATGCAATCCTTCCAGGCTATATAATTTGAGCTACCATCAAGGGCATACTCGAGTCTCAAACCGTTGAACGCCATTGGTGAAATTTGAGATGTGATAAGAATTCGATTTCTATAATCGAACTTCAAACTTCGAACTTCTTCCTTCTTTGTATATTTTTCTTCGCTTTGATCACCTTTGCTATGATACCATGTAGAATTTCCCACTATAGAACACCAGATAGTGCAATATACTAAAGCAAAATACTTGATCTACTTTTACAAACAAACTTGCAGAAGCTTAATCAATTATGAGCAAGATCAAATAGAACACATATAACAGAGAATGAGAAATCAATCACACATGAACACAAAAGAATACTCTAGGGAAATCCTCAGCTAAAAACCCCGATCTTTGTATTATCATACAAGTGGAAATATGTCCGGATTACACAAAGCTTTAGCTCACAAGCTATCCACTCTCAGTACAATCCCTCAATGTTGCTCATAGACTAAATAGACACAACATATTCCTTCCTCCAATCCTCCAAGCCTCCTATTTCCTTGCACAGTTTCTCCTAGGTCCTCTGGTTTCCACCTGTGTGAATACACCTCTCACACAACTCACCAAGCTCAAAAGTAACTGCGCAATCTCCAAGGAATGACTTCCTTTTGCATGCAAGAGATATCATCAATGGAATATTCCTGCAACTAACAGTACATTGTCCCATCATCTGATCTGAACTAAGTCTCTGACTGAACTGACATGCATGAGTTATCTATGAGAGAATATTTAGTTATCTAAAGTGTAGTAGTTACATGCATGCATGCATTAACTAAATGAACTCACAATTAGTTCCACAAAATGTTGGAACTAATCTAGCTGGACTTAACTCGGTTAACTGAGCTAACTAATTACAACTCATCCTGATCTCCTTAATCAAGGGATAACTTCCTCAATCAAAGGGGAAACGGTTGCATGTCTTCACATAGACTTCATGTTTGATTTTCTTCAATTAATTAACTAAAGATGAATTAACTAATTATTTTACAAACAACTGCTAAGATCAAATTCAGATTTTAATTCTCAATTTTAGTTCAGGGACTAACTAAAATTGGAATGTATCCCGAAATGCTATTTTTAGCACTTTTATATATAGCATTTCTTGTTGCTATTTTCAACAGAAGTAATCACAACTTTTCCAAAATTCGCAGTATCTAGTAAAATTTCTATCCCTTCCAGTGCTTGGGCTATTGCAGTTTCTTGTTCCATTTGATCTAGGGTTGATACATCCTGAGTTGATTTTTCTTCTGTTAGCTACTCACGAGGGTTCAAGGAACTTTGACCTTGCTTTACAAGTCTAGCAGACCTTC
Source organism: Pinus taeda (assembly GCA_000404065.3). Lineage (NCBI taxonomy): Eukaryota > Viridiplantae > Streptophyta > Pinopsida > Pinales > Pinaceae > Pinus > Pinus taeda. The sequence goes on along the minus strand of APFE030967811.1, from coordinate 90,763 downwards.
TCCTTTTCTTAGGTAGAAAGCTAAAACCAATGACATCCTCTTCTTTGCGCCACTAAGGTTTTGAGGTTTCTCAATCGGTATAGTCTCTTGTGAAATATTTTCTATCATGGAGGTTTTATTTAAATTTTCCTCATTGTCTCCCTCTGGCTATTTATCACTATCTGGAATGTCCCTAGACGTTCCAACAATTGTTTCATTTTCCAAAGGAGTTTCTTGATCATCATCAGGGTTTCTAAATAACCCTTCCCAAGTCTATTGGACTTGGCTAAGGCCTTTTATAACTAATATCTTGATAAGTCCATGGTGACTTACAACTTCATCTTGGTCCTTAGACCTCCTTAATCTAGTAGCATTCTCATGTAATACTAAATTAAGAAAATATGGCAAGTTTAGAGTTACCTTTTTCCTCATGGATGCCATAACTTTAAGATGAAGCTCCCTTACCGTGTCATATCTTCCACCAGAGGTGATGTACCATTGGACAATCTCTGCTATCTCCTTCCATGGCCCATGCAACGAATTGGGGTTATACCCCTTCCCCTTTCTGATTAATTCTTCATCAGGATTTAAGAACATAAGAGTCATGTTCTGAAGAGAGGTGTGTATTTCTTACCACTTTTCTCCTTCCATTGAGAACCTTGTCACTTCTACTATTGCACTTTCAGTTACTCGTACCTGTATGTTTCTAAATACTGCTACACGATTGTCCAAAATCTTAGTGAATTCCAGTGCAGCCATGTTGTCGAACCCTTGTAGTCGTTCAATATATTCTATCCATCTAGCTTGAATTAAAATGTTGCATGCCTATTTTGAAACCTGCATTTGCATGGGTTTATTTCAGACTGAATGCCCACCCATTGTTCACTGGTCAACAGGGCACAATCCCGCAAATTGAAAACAACATAATTCATAATATAAAATGAAAATAAGCTTGTACAGAGCATAGCAATTTTGACGACATGCAATGGTATTCAAAAATGCAGATAACAGTCATGTGCCAGTGCCAATTTGCCCCCCCAATAAGAGTAAAGGACGTTCGCGACCATTAATCAAATTTTAACAAGATGGAAAATTTGACACATTTGGAAGATAATGGTACATTAATGTAGTGCAATAAAGCGACCATCAAAAGGATAAATAGAAATCATGATATATCTATGGCGCATGAGGAAATGATTATGATTCGTGTGCGGTAATAATAACGCGATTTATTAAAACCCATAAAGGATGTGGACAAAACAAAGGCATGGGGAAATGTGTACAAATTGATGGATGGATGGAAGTAATAAATATATCAAGCATATCATTAGAGAAACCAAAGGGAGATTAATTTAGAATGTCGATTTTCTGGAAAAAGAGTATTTCTAATATGTAGAACTATAGGAAAATGCTCATAAAGAACCAAACATCACCACATTCTCAGAAGGGTTAAAATGTCCATAAATAGATTTAACAACAGTTATGTTTAAATTTTGAAGGAACAAAAAGCCAAACTATATTATAATTCTTGGTTTTACTTCAATACCACAGACATAGCCTCTATTGCCAGTAGGCATACATAGCCTTGACAGGGTTTCCTTTTTAACCCTTTGAGATGTCAGTGTCCCATTTACTAAGAGATTTTCTGAATTTTGTTGTTATAATTTTTTTGAAGTATTTACAAAAGGCCATTGTTCTCACGTGGTGACCAGTTAACAACAATTCCATTCACTAGAGCTAATGAGGTGAACAAGTTGGCTCATGATGAGACCTCTTGTCCATCTTCCTAAAAGCCAAAGGCCATTACCCTGGCATGGTGACCAATTTGGTAATGTCACTCCACTAGATCCTATGAACATGGTAGGCTGGCTTGTGATGAGACCTCCCATCATTTGTTAAATTATAATTTTCATTAATATTAATAGGTTACTTAGTAAATGGGGTGGCATGTCAACTCCTTAAGAGTTAGGGATGGTGTAAGAAGTATTATAGTAATTAATTTTCTAGCTTGCTTATTTTATCCTGAAAAAGATTATGGTCATTTATTGTTGGAAGATTGGAATTAAAAGATATTCCATAAGTGGTGATGAAAGGAATGCAATATAGGCATTATTGTAATTTTTTTACAATTGTAGAAAGAATTAGAAATTCACGAAAATTTCAAAATTTTGATAATGATTTCTCATAAAAGATTCTCTAATGATTGCCATAAAACAAATTGATTTCCCATCATCATATAAGGAGAAAGCTAAAAATGTTCCTTGTCCCAAAGGAATAAAGATACCACTAAAAAAACGATAATCACATGTTAAATATCAATAGTTGTATTTAAAATAAATAGTGTCGTGCATAAAGAAACAATAACATAATGAAAGAAAAACTGGTTGTGATCGAGGGAACAACAATTATGACTGAGGAAACAATGGATGTGAGTAACGGAACAATAATTTTAAATGAGGAAACACTGACTATGAGTAAGGAAACAACAACTATGGCTAAGGAAAAATCAACTGTGACTTAGGAAACAACGACTATGGCTAAGGAAACAACAACTGTGATTGAGGAAACAATGGTTGTGGCTAAGGAAACAACAACTGTGACTGAGGAAACAACGACTATGGCTAAGGAAACAACAATTGTGATAAAAAAAATTAGCGATAATTTATTTTTATTTATTTATTATTATTTTTAGAAATAACAAAAAAAGAATTATTTACATTATGTACAAATAAAGAAAATTTGTTCAAAAATATTTACTTGATTTTCGCTGCGGGGAAATTGCCCCAATCAGCTACAACCTGCAGATTAGCATCATTATAGATTTCGTGAAGAAACAAATCTTTGGTAAGTGGTTGATGGTAGAGATGGAGCTGATGCCCATTGGAAAGGAACAAAATGTTGACATTATCAATTGTAATAAGGCATATTATTCCATTGTCATAAACTTCGGTATTTTCGTAAGGGCCAAGCCACCTCGTTTCAAGTTTACCCAGGAAACCTTGGAATATCGAATAGTATAGCAGCGTCCAATCTCCTTTTTGGAAATTTTTTATTTTTAGTCAAGTTATCATGCCATTTATCCCTCTATTGTTGAATTATGACAGTTTTTTGTAAAGAAAGAAGATACATTTCATCAAATTCGTTGATTTTTTTTAAGCGTCGTGTCTATGCTTTTGTGAGGTCCAATCCAACTTCCTTGGAAGTTTTAAGAGTCTTAACTTTGAATTCAATTGGAAAAATGGGTTCCTTACCGAAAATGAGTTGATAAGGTGAATAACTAGTAGTATTGCGCTAGGTTGTCCAATAGGCCCACAAGGCCTTCGGGAGCTTGGCAAACCAATCTCGACGATTCAAAGATTCTGTTTTATTTAAAATCACCTCTAAGAATTTATTAGTGCTTTCCACCTTCCCATTTGCTTGCGGATGGTAAGGAGAATTAACTCCGTGTTTAACATGGTAATTTTGCAATGTGGTTGAAAATTTGTCAACAATGAACTATGATCCCCGTCTGTTACAAGCTCCCGAGGCAACCCATATCGAACAAATTGTTTGAACATAAAATTAATGACTACTCATTTTGTGGCCCTTGGGAGTGCTATTGCTTCCACCCATTTAGTAACATAGTCTGTACAAACTAGAATGTATGCTTTCTGATTTGAAGGTTGGTTAAAGGGGCCTACAAAGTCCATTGCCCATCTTTCGAACGATTCTAGTACAATTTATGGTTGAAGGGGCATTTCGCCAAAATGAATGGGATGACTCATTCTTTGACAACTATCACAACTTGAGACGTATTTCTTTTCATCTTTAAATATTGTGGGCCAAAAATAGCCCATTTTTAATACTTTGTGTCAAGTTCTCTGATCAATAAAGTGACCCCACAAGGCTCATCATGATAAACCTTGAGGACATCATAAATTTCATCTTCTTTGACACATCTTCGAATATGAAGATCAACCCCTATATGAAAAGGTAACCATCCATCCATGAAAAGTGTGTGCTGCACTGGGTAATAAGCTTCTTTTCCCTATATGACAAATGTGATGGTAATTTTCCAGCTACCACATAATTTACTACATCAGCATACTAGGGTGTTTTGATAGTTACAACAAAAAAATGTTCATCCAGGAATTGGTCTTCAACTAGGGAAGAATCTAATGCAACTGGAATTCTTGACAAAAAGTCTACAATAAGTTTTTATTACCCTGACCGATCTTTTATGGTAATGTCAAACTCTTCCAACAGCAATAACCAATGAGTTACTCTACCATTGGTAACTGGTTTGTTAGCTAAATAACGAATGGCAGAATGATCAATGTACAGAAAAACTGGATATCCTATTATGTAATGGAGAAATTAATTTATGACATAAATAATAGCTAAAATATTTTTTCTGTCATAGTGTAATTCAGTTCAATCGGCATAAGGTTCTTGCTAATGTAATAAATGACAAGGTTTTTTATCCTCTTCTTGTCCGAGGATTGCTCCTATCCTTGTATATGATGGATCTGAGGGTATATGAAATGGTAAATTCCAGTTTGGTCCCCGCAACACAAGAGTTTTTGAGACCATCCTCTTTAGATCTGCAAAAGTAGCATCACATTTATTAGTCTATTTGAATTCCACATGTCCAGTCAATACATACAAAGGTGTTGCAATTTTTGAAAAATTTGCTATAAAACAATGATAATAACCAACATAACCAAGAAAACTACGTACCTTTGTCTGCATTGGAGGAGTAGGAAGTTTAAGAATTACCTCGATCTTGGTTGGATCTACTTGAATGCATGTAGCAAAAATAAAATGTCCCTGAACTATGCCCTATGTCTTCATCATGTGAATTTTTTCGTGGCTGAGGCACAACCTAGTGGCTATACATCGCGCAAGAACTTTCTTAAGATTCTGCAAAGCTTGGTCAAATTCATCACCATAGGGGGTAAAGTCATCCATACATAGTTCAAGTCCCTCACTAATCAAGTTAGAAAAAATTCTAAGAATTTCCCTTTGAAAAGTGGTTGGTGCATTGCATAGCCCAAATGGTAAGAATCTATATGCAAATGTTCCCCATGGACACGTGCACGTAATTTTGTCTTGGTCTTCAAGGGAAATCTGTATTTGATTATATCCATTGAACCCATCTAAGAAAGAAAAATATTTCTTTCCAGCAAGAGTGTTGAGGACTTGATCCAAAAATGGAAGGGGAAAGTGATCATTATGCGTGAATTTATTTCATTCTCTATACTAGACACAAATTCTCCACTTGCCATTCATTTTAGGGACTACCACTAATGGTGAAACTCAATGACTAACATAAATAGGATATATAAAATCAACATCAAGAAGTTTTTGAAGTTCTTATTTTACTATATCTCTGAGGTGTGGATTTAGCCTTCTTTGTGGTTGATGAATGGCACGAGCATCTTTCTCAATATAAATATGACGAGTACATAGTTGTAGATCAATGCCTTTCATATCTAAATATTCCCAAGCAAAATATTATTTATATTTTTGAATAATTTAAATCAAACTTTCATGCTGAAGGTCATTAAGGTCAAAATTAATGTTCAAGGTCTTGCTAGACTCAATTTCAATAGGAATAATGTTGTGTATTGTAGTCGTAGGTATGTGTTCAACGTTCAAACTGTCTAATGGATCTCCTTGGGCTTCGTTATCAAGAACATATTTTAGCATTTAACATTTTTGGTTCCCAATAATAGAAGGTTGATTAATGAATCCATTAATTACATCACCCTTGGTATGTTTTTTAAAGATAAGGGCTTTATTAGCAGTAAGAAGAGAGTGTAAATTTCTCTCTTGATATTTGGGTCGAGAACATCTAAAATCATCAGTTAATATGCTAGGTTTAGCGGGAGGGTATAAAATAAGATTCTTGATGTTTGGTCCTCTAGAAATAATCATGCTTCCAGTTCGACACCCTATATATGCATCTACAGTGGCAAGCCATGGTCTTCCTAATATCAAAGGGTGTCCTTCTAGTTTATTTCTATGACTGAGGACCAGAAAATCTGCTGGATATTCCCAAGAATCTACATAAATGATAATATCATCCAAATTTCCTTCTGGTTTTACAATACATCTATTAGCGAGCTTCATCATAGTCAGAGTTGGTTTAACTCTAGTTATTCCAAGGAGTCCACAAGTTTCAAGTGTTATAATATTTAGAATTTTTTGTGCCAAAGCAGCAAGTTTCCAATCTCTGGTCCAGTATAAGCACAGTCCACTGAAGCTTGTGTTGAATTTTTGCAAGAGAAATTTTGTTGTCCGCAAGATTCCAATATCCAGGGTGCGTTAGAGACAAACTGCTAACTGAAATTCTAGCCTTTGTCTCAAGATTCACCATCTTTTCCTTATCTTTCATGAGCCGTTGTCCAACCCGTGGTTTAGGCAGCAACATTCGGACTAGTTTAGCTTCGCGTCTGAGAGTTTCTCATACATCCCCTACTATCAATGTTGAGCTCGGTGCGTCATCTGTGGCCATCAATGCCACACTATCCGAAAGGGTCTGCATCTCGGTTGGCCATATTAAAACCCCCGGCTTACCCCGTGAATGTCGAAGTTCAATAGTTCCATACTGACAGGAAGGCATAATATCTTACTTCTCCAGACACCACAATTTGTTTGGTGGATGCCCCACAATGATTTATAGGCTTGTAGAAATTTAAATTTAGTCGTTCCCTCCTTTTCTGGTGCATTAATTTTATATCTAAGGTAGATTATTCTGGATCTGGCTTGTACATTGTATTTTAATTACCCACCGTCTGCTCCCTTTCATAGTATCTTAGACATCTTTTCATGAACAGTGACAGAAATGGTCATGTCCATGTTTAACCACGTAGTAGCATGGCCTTGTTTTCACAACCCCGACCTTTGTAACATACTAATTTTGCGCACACCCCTCTTGTCACGTAGCCTCCTAACAGACTGTTTTACTATCTCACACTCTCTTTCGACTATCCGGAGTGGTGAGACTATGCTATGATCGGTTAGTCAGGTAGCGGGCCCTCCCATGTAGAGCTTTAGGTGGCTGCCATTTACTCTTCCTAGGAAGGGCTCTCTATTAAGCTTGCTGAGCTGGACCACACCTCCATTTGTGACTTATTTGAGTACATATGGTCCCAGCCAATGCATTTGGAATTTCCCAGGAAATTTCTTGAACTTGTTGTCGTACAGTAATACTAGATCATTTTCTTTGAATGTGCGCAACTTTATATGGTGATCATGCCAAGCTTTTTCTCACTGCTTCTATACATGCTGATGGAATCCCACTAGAAACTGTTCCTCTTCAAGTTATTTTAGTTGCACGAGCCTCTCTTCTAGGGCCTCATAGTCTGCCATGCATGTCATTGCTGCTATTCGCAAACTGGGTATAATGTATTCCATTGGTATGATAGCTTTCGTGTTGTAGACTAACCATAAAGGTGTCTGACTCATCAATTTCTTGTATGTGGTTCGGTATGCCCATAACACAGTAGGTATGTGCAAATTCCATTCGTTCCACTACTTTTGATCAACGGAGTCTCCAAAATCTTGTTGAAAGCTTTGACATCCCCATTCGCTTGTGGATGGTACAATGTACTTTGCTGATGATATATCTGGAATATCTCAGTGAGTACGTTGATAGTGCAATTTAGGAAGTGCGTTCCACGGTTTCTGATTAGAATTTTCGAGCATCCAAACCACGTCAACACATTCTCGATCTAAAGTTTTGCAGCTGTAGCAGCCGTCCTTAACCAGTTGTGCTTCTGCCCATCGAGTCAAGTATTATGTCACAGTGATGATATAGACGCACCTATCTTTCCTTGAGGTCTGATGGGCCTCATAAAGTCGATCACCCATTTTTCGAATGGTTGCACTATCATCTATGGATTGAGTGGCATTTCGTCCCTTCGTGATGGTTTCCCAGTCCGTTGACATACGTCACAGGCCCGATAATACGATTTTGAGTCTTGATGTAGAGTTGGCCACCATAGTCCAGTGTGAAGAATCTTTTGTGCTATTGCACATCCCGCATAATTCCCTCCTACATATCCCCCATGTGCTTCAGTGAGGATCTGTCCTCGCTCAAATTTAGGTACATACCTTCATAATATTTCATCGTTTCCCATTTTGTAGAGGTGCCCCGCGGTAATAGTAAAATCTGCTGTGCATATCACCAATTCTTTCCTCTGCTGAATTGAATATCCCTGTGGTTAAGAAGTGTATTATGTCCTCAAAGTGGCTATCTGCGACATGCATTACATATAGCTATGCATCAGGTAGTCCCTCCAAATTTATTGGCTCCTCACCATTCTCAATTCGTGAGAGGTGATCTGGACCTATGTTTAGGCATCCCAACTTCACAATGACTTTGAAGTCATATTCTTGGAATAGTAACAACCATCTACAAATATGCCCCCCCAACACAGGCTTATTCACTGAGTATTTCAATGCAGAATGATCAGTATACATCTTAAAGTGCCCACCTAGCAGATAGTCGCAGTATTTCTAGAGTGTGTATACCATCGCCAGTCCCTCGCACTCGATAGTAGAATAGTTCTTTTTAGATTTGGACAACCACTAGCTTGCGAACGTGATTGGGTGATCGATGCCTTCTGCACCTTCCTGCATAAGTATAGTGCCCAATGCAATACATGACACATCAACATGTACATGAGATTTGACGTCCTATTTTGGAAAGACTAGAATGGGAGTGGATGGCATTTTTTCCTTGAGAACCTCTAGACTCTTCTTACATTCCTCATTCCAAAAATATGCAGCGTCCTTTTCCAACAACTTTTCCATTGGTGCTGTGATTTGTGCATAGCTCTTAATGAACTTTCGGTAGTACCCAGTGTGTCCCAATGTGGCGCACAGTTGTTTGACACTTTGCAGCACCTCCAGATTGAGTATGACAACAACCTTCATGGGATCCACCATCAGGCCTTGTTAGCAGACCACATGACCGAGAATGTTTCTGAATGGGACGAGGAAAGTGCATTTCTTAAGGTTCATCTCAATCTGGTGTCATCTGCACGTATCCAACATCAAATGTAAACTCCCGATGTGTTTCTTGACTAGCCCAAATATAGTCCAATCATCAAAATAAACTTCCAAAAACTTATGGATGAATTCATTGAATGCAACCACTACTACACGTGAAAATATCACTGGCACATTCTTCAATCCAAACGGCATAAAAATGTACTAGAAACATCCCCATTCGGTTGCGAAAGTTGTCTTGCTTCTATCTTCCAGTGCGACCTTGATCTGATGGTACCCTAGGAACCCATCCGTGAATGAGTACGCTTCCTGCTTGCCAACATTCTCCAAGACTTCATTTGTGAATGGTGTCAGGAATGGATCATGGACATAGGAATCATTTAGCTTTTGAAGGTCCACACAGATTCAAATTTCGCCCTTCTATCTTTTCTCCTACACTATCATAGGACTTACCCAATTAGATTCTTCCATTGGTTCAATAATTCCTGCTGCCAGCATTTTGTCCAATTCTTCACGGACCTTTTCCTTATACTTCGGATTCAGGCAGTAAGGACACTACTTAACTGGCTTCACGTTCAATTTCAGAGCTATCTTCGTCACTCCTAGGTCATTTAGGATCCCTTTTAACTCCGTGATTTTGGTCAGGAATAAGTTTTGATATTCTTGAAGTAACTCAACGACCTTATCCACCATGACATCATCCCAATAGTCTCCCAGCGTCGCATACTTTGGCTCCTCATATGTACCAATATTTACTTGCTTCATTTTTTTCTAGGGCGCTGTGATGTCGGGGTCCTCGATCGATGGTCTGCGAACCTCATGGCTCCCCTCTGTTACTAGAATATTGATGTTTCTGGGGTCATCATCATCATCCTCTACTTGCACATTGTAACATTCTAGGGCCTGACTTAACTGATGTGAGCATACTGGTTGCACTATTTCTTCTAGTTCCTGAGGTATTTTGAAAATGGTGGCTTTCAACAGTATCCATCAATTGGTCCTCAAATAGGAACATTAATAAAAATCCTTTATGTAAGATATCCCATTCACCTGTACCATGTCAGAGTTCCGTCTCACTATACGAGTTCCTTGCGATGACATCCAAGGGATGGTAAAATAAGTGTACCCACTCCGTCTGGGGTTCTTCTCCATAGGCTTTGCTCCATTTTGTGAGGTGTATGCATGCGTCATCACATCCATCGTATTTCTCGGCTATTCATAGTTCTGGCTTCCCAAACCTTATCTGCATCATCCTTCTACAGTTGCGCCAGTTTTCAAAGGTTCCTTCATGTGTTCCCCACCAGTGCGCAGGCGTTGCGCACAGTGGCCACTTCAATGTGTCGAACCTCTGGTGCTATGATACTGTGCCCTCAAACTTGTTCAGGAATTCATCCACTACTGTCAACCCATCATACGTCGATAGATCTCGATCCTAAACTATTATGCAATGCAGTGACTCAATCATCATATTACAATTTAGCATTGTTACTTGGCTCAATCGGTTGTGCCAATGTTCATCTTCTTCATCTAAATCCGACGTGCAGGAATCTGCGCGCTCCCACGATATTCACACCTCCACAGTTGGATTTACTAGTCTTGATTTCGTGCAGTTATTTTGTAGATATAATCCAAGTCATCCTCACTTCCATCGTCGAGTACAGGTTCAGTGTAGCATGCTCCTTCAGCTGGATCTAGTGGAATAACTATGCGAATGGACGTTTTCTCAAATATCATCTTCTGCTTCTTTAAGTTGATGACTCCATTCATATCTGTGAACCAATCTATTCCTAACAACATGGGATAAGGGTTGCTATCATCCACAATTTCTATTACCTCAAAATCCATTTGTGTGCTCGCGCCTTCTATATCCACTGTTACTCCTTGCAATATCCCCATGGGAAAGATCTTTTGTTGGTTTTCCATTTGTAGTTAAATAGGAGACCACTGTAATGTAGGCCTGCCCATGCGTTCCCATGTTTGTTTAGGTAGCAAATTCACATTTGAACCCAGGTCTAGGATGGCCTGATTCATTTCAAAATTTCCAATTTGCGTTGTCAATCGCATTTCCCGCCGAGTACGTAAAGCATGCCTTCTGAGTTTGCGAACAACACATGGTTCACCTATCCCTATGCACCTGGTTATTAGCTCCTGTAATCCCTTAACTACGTTATTGTCACTTAGCAGCTTTATACATGTCTCTAAAAAGGTAGTTAGCATAGAGGGAACCACTTTCAACTCGAGTTGATCCTTACTACCTAGAGTAGAGACCTCCGTGAAGCTCTTCTCAGCTTCCATAAACGTTTCCTTTATGGGTTCCAAGTAGAACTTAGTTTGCTTTATAGGGGCCTTGCACACCCATGTATTTTCTTTAGGTTGTTTCCCTTTATCTTCCCTATGGTTGTGCCACTTCTTAGCATCATGTTCACATTGGGGTCTTCTTCACGCGGTCCAGGCCTCATCGTTTGGACGTTCTACGTTGGCGTAGGTTGTTCTACCCTTTTCTCGCATATATGCGCTATTAGCCTGGGACAATCTATCATTTCATGATCGAACTGCTCATAGTATGAACACGATATCCTAGTTGGGTTGGTATAGTCACGCACGTAGTGTCCAGGTCCTCTGCAATTGTAGCAGATTAATTACCCACGGTCTCCTCCAAGTCCCATTCCTCATTGTCCTCGTCCTTGCCCCTAGAACCCACCGCTTGCTATTGTTGCAGCTGGATCCTGACCTTGCCCCTCATTCTGCATCTTGTAGGCAGGTGTTTGATCCATCAATAGTTCATAACTCTAACAGTCTCATTCATCGTGGCCCACCGATCTACAAAAATTGCAAAATAGCCGCTCGGGGGTCTGTGTAAACTTCTATAATGGATGATAGTTGTCCGTTGTGTGCTTTCCTCCCACCTGATAGATCGTGCACCAGAGCGTGGAAACCACACTTGGTCCTACCTGCGTCTCTGGTCTCAATGGTACTGGCCCTCCCCCTGCCAAATAGTTCACGAATACCAGACAATGATCCTTATCATGGCCCTGGCCTCTACATTTTATTCACCACACTTCTTCTCATGCTTCTAGCCAGGGCGCTCAATCCTATTTCAAGCTCTGCATCTCTAAGCATATGTTTTCTAGTTGCACATGGATTTGCTGAACTCCTAACTCCGGATCTTGTATTGGAGTTTCATGCAACCTCATCACTATCTCTAATGCTTTAGCCTATGTTGAGATCTTCTATTGTGACAACGTCATCCTTAGATGTGGTGTCAAAGACACCAAAAACCATGTGCAGTACTGTGCATCTGTTAGTGTCATGTTAGCTTCACAGATTGTGTTCTTCAAGCGTTGGTCTAGATCCCATGGAGTCTCCCCTAGAAGAATCATAATTTCCTTAAATCTGATGATTGACTGAGTTTCTAATTTCGGGCGACTAAACTCTTTGTTCAATGAATCCTAGATCTTCATTACTCCGGCATTGGGATAATCATTAGAGTGGTTAATGCACCATGTCAACGCGCAATCTTGCAGCATGCTCACCAAAGTCGCCTTTTTAATGTTATCATCTGTAATGCCTTGGGCTTCCCATACTGCCTTTACCACAAACCAGAATTGGTCTGATTCCTCATTTCCTATGCCTCTAAATAGGGGCAACTTGATTGCACTCACCATTTCAACCCTTGAAGGTGGTGGAGGAGGGGTAGGTGAAGAAGGGATTGATAAAGATGAAGTGGGCGATGGCATGGATGGAGGTGGTAATTGTGGAATGTGCTTCTTTATCAACCGGACCGAACTTCTTGAAGAGAACCCCGCGAGATCCTCCCCACTTTCTCGTGAAAGTGAAATCAAGGGATTCTTCTCTAATCCTTTGAACCCTTGGTAGCCTCTTCTCCTCTGCGTTACCTCAGACTTCAACAGATCTGCATAACCCATTTTTCACATAACAACATTTTAATCCAGGTAATCAACGATTTGATGTACTTACCCCGCGGTCCCTTGAGAAAAAGTCTTTCCGCTTCACTGTAGTTCATGGTTGTATCTATCACGAACTCAGTGATAAACCCTCCTATTATTTGATCCAGCTAATGATCTACTGCCCGTGCGATTTTATCTTTTGATGCCTCTAGCTTGGGCACCAACTATGGCGTCCACACTATGGGTTGATCAAGCTTGCACCTTCCCTGGTTGTCTGCTAGCCACACGATCCACTCATATAGTTCTGATGAGAAAGATATGAAGAAGATCTCATGCATTTCCGTGTGTATGTAGTGATCCAGCGACCTCTTCTCAGATATCTGCGGAGTTCTGTTTTCCTATATCATGAGCTCATGAAGCTTCTGATCCAACCAATATTCAATTTCCTTCTTCATAGGGTTCCAACGTTTCGACATCAGGCATCCCTTAGGCAAATCCCAATCCTGGTAATGGAACCATTTGTTTTATTTATGGGGCTTGACCCAGGTTCGGAAGATTTTTAGCCAAAAACATCCCGCATTACTGCCCTTTCGATAACAGGGCGGACTGAAGTCTCACCCGAGGTAGTATGGGAGGGTGTTGGAACCAAGTTTCCACACCCTAGGGATTTCTTGATGAGGACCAGAAGGGTCATGAACCGATCAGCGCACTGACGTTACTCCGCAAAAAAATCTGGCCTTTGCAAAGCTCGGTGATGAGGCACTTCTTAGATTCTTATTTTTAATGTATTTATTATAGATCATATCTAATTCTTAAAGTCCTTAACCCAGCATTCAACTGTGATAATCGGCGCGGGAAACCATGAATCTTACAGATATGCATAAAATCAAAACACAAGCATAAACATATAGATCCGCAATCAAAGGCACAATAATTCAGAAACACTTATCTTTATTACTCCTCTATTCAGTACAATCAGTTCCACCCTGCGCACTCAGCTGTAGGGTCCACGCACACAGTTGCGAACTCTACCAAGCCTCTGTGCACTTAGCCGTAGAGCCTTCTCTAACTACTACTACCCACAACTCAGACTTACAGACTCAGAGTGAATATTGCCTTCACAAACCCATAATACAATAGACCTTAGCCAAAAACTACCTTCTATCCTTAAAATCTTACTCTATTTATACCTTCTCATGGTCTACGGACCATGGGTAGGCAGACTTACTTTCTATTATTTTACATTATTTTTGGGCTGACAACCCTTTGACTTGACCCATTACAGTTCATGCTCCATGCACTTCATGGAACTTTTACAATATTGTTACCCTAAATTGTGGGCTCTAAGCACCAAAACCGTTACACGGGGGATCTGCTACCCAACAAGGCTCACTCTAGAAAAATAGCTCTCGTACCCAAGCAACCTATAGAAGAGAAAAAATCCATCTTTCTCCTACATAGGACTTCCTGCGGGATCACATGGGGAATCTTACAAGATCACACAAGAATCCTATAGGATACAGTCAGGCAGTCTACACGATTGGAAGAGAGTAGTTTCAGAGAAGGAAACATAGGAGTTGGCTACAACAAACACCATGAGGAGGTAGGCTCTGCATTTCCTTCCATTTTTCCAAGTGAATAGAATAGAAACATTTCCTAGTTTGAGCGAATTTGATAGCTATGTAAGGGAGTTATCTCCTCAAGTATTTCAGTCCCATTTACTCCTGCATTAAAATTTGTATCAACCATCTTTGCTCCTCAAAATTCACCAAACAAAATGATAGGGGGGTTTAATAGAAGGGATCCCATTAACATTGTGAGGATTCACCAACACCCTCCTATGTTAGAAATCTCCACGAGACATAATTGGATGGGGTATTTTGAGAAATTGAGGGGCTATGATGATGAATTGGCCCGAGATTTTTCTCTCTCCCTCATTCCACTAACTAGAACCCATGCCACTATTCTGGTGAGAGGCTTCTCCATAGAGCTCACCCCTGAACTCATAAGAAAAATTACCACACTTCTCTTAGGAGTGCCTGGGAGGAAGGAAGACAAGGGAGATATCCAGATTGCCAAGAAGAAATTATTTTTAGAGGGAGAGGAGCCCATTGAGGACAAGAATCGAGTAAGGAGAACAAGCCTACGATACCCCTAGAATGAGATAAGCTACCACCTTATAAAATAGATATCATGTGAAGGGAGGTGTAGTGTGGTTTATGGTTATCACTTTAGGCTCCTTGAAGAATTGAGGTTTGGATCAGAAACATCTCCTCACCGCAGGCTCAACATACCATACTTCCTTCTACAATCACTGATAGATACAAGCATAAAGGTGTAGGAAGGAAACTACCAATAGTTAGACCACCATGGGTTAATTAGAATCATCATAGAATATGCCCTCCAAACCTCAAAATTCCTATCCAATGGGAAATTTTTAGAGACATGCAAACAGATGAGGATATCAAAGCCCCCACATATGATATTAGCCCTACTGTTAGTGAAAATGATGAAGAATATATCGAAATAGATGGAGAAGAAGTAGAGAAGGATGAAGAGGAGATAGATGAGGATGAAGAGGAAGAGAAATAGAAAGAAGGTGATGAAGAGACAGAGGAAGATGTTAAGGAGGACACTGATAAACAAGATGAGTATCTAAAGGGGGAAGAAGACGGGAAAGTCACAGGTAAAAGGGGCAATGGAAAAGAAGAGGAAAAAGAGAAGGAGGAGTCACCTAGGGTGTCTCTAGAACCCACTGAGAGAGGTAACAACTACCCTCACTTCCCTTAGAACACCTATTAAACAATAAGGAAAAAGACAAAGGCAAACCCCCTTATACTTCAGAAAAAGGGAAAGTACAAGGATAAGGCAAGGAAAACCACAAACTCCAACCAGGGTTCCCATTGTTATTGAGGACTCACCTAAATAGTAGGAGAAGATGGCTCCTCTTATAAAAAATCAAGAAGAAGGATCCTCAACACAAACCTCCCCTAAGTCTCCTATCACCTGTGTGAGAAGGCATGTAACCAGATCTACCTCATCCAAAGGAAAAGGGATTGTTAGGCCCCTATACTACTAGTGTAACCCCTTATTGTTATTAGTAGAACCCCCTTATTATATTGATGTGTTGGCATTATGGCCAAAGTGTTGTCCTTGATGGCAACCTATTCAGGTGATGGATCCTATACAGGACAGTAGCAGAGCTTGTGTACATCAGGACAGTAGCAGAGATTGATGATCAGC
>APFE030967811.1:32367-46956 GCA_000404065.3 Pinus taeda | reverse complement strand
TGGAAATGTATTGATGTATATATGGATTTTGATGGTTGATATGTTTATTGTATTTCTGTTCCTATTATGTTTCTTTTTTATATGCACATTTACCTCAGAGGTTGTTACAATTTTCAACCTAATAGGTGAGTTCAAATTACCTTTTGAGGAGTTGACCATAGTGCAGTGACAATCAAAGTGCATTACAAGTAACTAAACGCCCTATTAATAACACTAAAATGAAGCATGTGAGATTTATGCCCACTATTTGAGACAATACAATAGAAGGTTGTAATAATTTTTTATTGTAGGATACATGATAATATCATTGATATTTTTAGGAAGCTACTAAGAGAATATAATTTGTGAAAGATTGAGCTATGCTTGGGATTTATGAAACTATATTTATAGGGGGTGTGTAGATATAATTTCACCCCCTAAACCTATAGAGAGTCATCATGATGGGGGAGTGTTGGAACATCGGATTCATTACACCTTTGGATCTTCTAGAAGTAATGTATCAAATATCAAACGTAGACTTGGGATTGAACTAGAGAGGTTGATTGGTTAGTTCATCGAATCAAAGATGGTCCTACCTTAAGTTATTGGTGTGCAATCAAGGTAAAAAAAGTAGGATATCTAGGCACATCGAAGGTCATCAAAGTTTACTATGTCTTCCTTATTACAAGTGAATTAGTTACACTTTGGGTTATATGTAGATGATTCTATGGATAAGTCTATCATGTTGAAAATACAAATATTTCTATTGTCCAATATTTGTGGAGCTATGCTCACTTTTTCTTCAATGTTATAATAATGTATTTAGAAACCACCTCTTCTTGAAATTCATTCTTTCGCACTTATCCAATTTCGTAGTTCTTCGGAATCGACTATGACAACCCCAAATTAAATTATATTTAAGTATGAAATGTAAACATTATGATAAAAATAAAAATGATTTGAATAATGGGACACAAATTCCAAAGGGCTATCATGATTACTGAAGGAAAATAATATTACTATGTAGAAAATCCAATGAATAATATAAGGAGACACATGAGAGGAATAAGAAGAGACAATAGAAAATAATAATCAAAAGGAATTTGAGAAACATTGGAGAGGATGTTTCCTAGAGAAAAATTGAATTCTAAGAGAGATGGAACAACAGAGGGGAAGGATTTCTTTCGATTTACAAGGGAGAAAGAAGATATCTCAGGTGTGGAACTATTACCTCTCGAGTCCCTGTTTACATGGAGGATGGAGTTGGTATTTTTCAAGATATACCAATGGGTTGGAGTGGAGGAATTGGTCCTGGAAAATTTTTGGAGGATTTCTAAATGTTTATTTGTTGTCTTTTGATTTTATTGTGAGTTCTAGAATCCTTGGTTATTGGGTGGAACCACCGTGTGTGTGCTTTGAATGGGTGGAGGACATTGACCTCTATGATCCATGTGCATGATGTTAATTTTCAATTCAGTTGATGGGTGGAGATGGATGGTTCTCTAGACTGCCTAATCCAGTTGATGGTTGTGTTTATATCCTGAGTGAAACATCCCTCAACCTCTGGAATCCAACTCAAGGGTGACAACTAAAGTGATACTTGGCTATAGTTATATGGTTGCGTGGAAAGTCATAGTCCCAAAATTAGTTTCCCACTAGTTTTTGAGATAAGTATCTCTCACGTTCTAAAAAAATAATATTAATCTAATCTATATATATACATATATTATATAATATATTAATATATTATATATATATATATATATAAAAAATATATATAATATATATATATAAAACTTATATATATAATATATATATATATATATATAATAAGATAAACACACCACACACACAAACACACATGATGCACCATTCATTACTAATCTGAAATAATGTTTATTGATGGCATTGTTCATGATTTATTTAGCTTATGAATTAACCAATGTGTTGTTGTTACTATGTAAAAAGGTGTTATAACAACACGTGCTATAAATGATTTATTCCTTGCAGTAGTTAGCATGCAATCTTCTTTACTGTAGTATGGGATGCATGGCCTTATATTAATATTGTGGATGAAGGGATCAATGAGTACAACTGCTTTTATTTTTGTTATAAGTTTTCTTCTATAGAGTTTTAGTAGCTAAACATTTTTCCACAATTAGGGGAAATCTAACTGATAATGTGGTTAAAATTTCAAATGTTTTTTCACCATGTTTTAGGAATTATGATATGAGGAAGATGAGCTTCCTAAATGCATCTTTAAAGGGGCCATGTTGGAATATCTACCATAACTTATATTTTGTTAAGTTATAGAAGCTAAAAAATTATCCACATTGAGGGTAAATCCCGCTAATCATGAGATAAAAATTTCAGATATTGAGTTGCAATATTTTAGGATATATGATTAGAGGAATTCAAGCTTCCCGAATGCTCATGAAATCAGGCATCAAACAAATCATGTTGGAATTTATGTTATAATTTTATTTTGAGCGGGCTCAAAAGATGGAAATTTGTCCACGGTGAGGGGAAATTCCACTGATAAAGTGGTAAAAAATTCATATATTAGGTCGCTATATTTTAGGATATATGACCAGTGGCAGT
Source organism: Pinus taeda (assembly GCA_000404065.3). Lineage (NCBI taxonomy): Eukaryota > Viridiplantae > Streptophyta > Pinopsida > Pinales > Pinaceae > Pinus > Pinus taeda. The sequence goes on along the minus strand of APFE030967811.1, from coordinate 44,376 downwards.
TGATCTTCTTGAATGCTCCTAGAATTGTGCACCAAATAAGATTGTGTTGGTATTTTTGGCTATAATGTTCCATCTATGAGGTTCTAGAATTTGAAACTTAAACTATAGTAAGGGAGAATCCCACTGATCATTTTGTTTAGTTTTCATAACTTGTAATTCTACAATTTGGGATATATGCATTGAATCATTCACTATATTAGTTTTCATTCAAAGTGTTTGATGGAAGGCTTAAATGGTTCAGTTATTAATTACATACAAATTGTTTGATGAAATGCCCTAATGAGTATTTTGTTTTGTTGTTGGGGATAGTATTTTTTTGTAATCGTATTGATGTATCTTATATATGCTTATTTGTATGCAAGGAGTTTTCTACATTAGTTTGCATGCAAAGTGTTTGAAGATAGGCTTAAATGCAAATGTAATACTATAGTAATTGTTTGAAGAAAATGTAACTGTATAATAATTATTTGAAGAAAATTTTGTTTTATGGATGGGATAGTATTGTTGTATGATAGTATTTCTATAGTTGGTCTATGCCTGTTTGCGTGCAATGAATTTGAGAAGTTGCATGTAAGTAATTTGAAAGGTTGCATGGAAATAAATGGAAAAATGGCATGATTATGTGGCATGTTTTCAGTTAGTATGTTACAAGTGGAATAAGTGCAATGTTTCTGATTTAATCTTATACAAAAAGTTTGACAAATGATATACAATGTTGGCATTATGGCTAAAGTGTTGTCCTTATTGGCAACCTATTCAGGTGATGGATCACTGTACAACAGGACAGTAGCAGAGATTGATGATCAGCTATCAAATATTGAAGAAAATAAGGAGTACGCAGGCACACCGTTCAAAAGGTGCGTACACGCAGGCATGTCTTATATAAAGTGCGTACATACCCGCAAGATACCCATTCATTGGGTGCGTACCCCCAGTGCACACACTCCAAGGCAGTAAAGCGCGCACATGTGGGGTTCCTTATGTTTTACCCTTGATATTTAGCCGACGGTATTGTGTTATCATGGTTTTGGCCCGTGGTGTTGTTTATTTTATTATTATTACTGAGCCCCATGATCCTTGATTTAAGGATGAGCTTGCCTATATAAAGAAGAGGAGATCATTTGGCTTAGGGATGTGTTTTGTGTTGAATATCTTAAGAAGCTAGATCTGAAGTTCCAGTGAGGGGTTATGAGAGATGTCTAGATCTAAATAAGGCGAATCTACTGATGGATTGAGATCTCTTCGGCGCATGTTCAGATCTGTAGATCTGACTGTCTGGGTTGTTCTTAAAGTCTCGAAATTATCTATACCCGGAGGTACGCAGGTCCAGTGAAAGAAAAGTGCGGAGATACGCAGGCACAAAAGCATTGCAGGTGCGCAGATACGCAGGAGCAGAAGCGCTGAAGATGCGGAGGGGCACAGGAAGCTCATTGGACGCAGAGTGCACGTACACAGGAAGACTGTGAGACACAGTGCGCACGTACACAGGGATGAAGTTGGATACAGTACGTACTTATACGCAGCTGTTATATGGGTGAAGCTGCGTACCTCTCTTGAGATCTATTTAGCTGTACATGTCTATCATTACTGTGATCTGGGTTTTGAAGTAATGTCTGATGTCTGATATCATGTTCTGGTAACAGCAGTCTGAGAGGTGATTGATTAAATATTGATGGATGAATGGATCAGGTTCTATATAGCTCATCTTTATGTGATCTGATCGACTAGATCTGGTTGATGACTCACTTGTATATATATTGATCTAGTGCTTGGGTAATTCAGAAGGTTGTTTGATTATGAGCTTCAATGTGGTTATTGGGTCCAGTATGAAAATTGGATGAAATGTGGCCCTTTCAGATTATGTGTTGTGCTTCAGTGTATCCAGTATGAAAATTGATGAAACGTGGTACCTGGAGGAGAAGATTGTAGGTCAGCACCTACGTACTAGTATCTAAGCTAGTACATGAGCTAAAGGGAAATCTTTGGAGCATTGTAGCAGGTAGTAGCCTGCGTACTAGTAAATGGATCGGCTAGTACAAGAGCAAAGGGGGGTGTAGCTCCCGTATTGGTATAAGACTGCACCAGTACAAATATTGTAAAAGGATTTTCTTATTAAGAAGAAGATTGAGATGACTTGCAGCAGGTGGTTTTCTCCCGCATTGGGTTTCCACCTTATATCATGGTGTTCATGTGTGTGCTCTTTATTTGTGATGATCTATTCTGCTTACTGTTAATAAGGTTAATAATGTTCTGATGCATTTACTGAAGATAAGCTAACTGAATCATAAGATTACTGCATGTACGCTGGTTGCTTTTAACACAGTCGCGTATATACGCGGATATCCTTAACTGAAGTAGCGTATATGAATCTGAGTATGAAAATGAAAAAGTTTTACTGATTTGATAATACTGATTCACCCCCCCCCCTTCTCAGTATTATTTCCAACAATAGCCTTTTCCAAAGAGATTCATGATTTTCTTGTTATATATCTGGATGATCTGACTGGTTTTTCTGAATCTGATCAACAACATTTGGACCATCTTAGGCAAGTCTTTTTAAAATGTAGAAAATATGGCATTCCTTTGAATCCAAAGAAGTCCTTGTTTGGTATGGAAGAGGGTAAACTTTCAGGTCATATTATTTCCAAGGATGGCATTCGAATTGACCCTTCCAGGATCAAAGCTATTCTACAGATACCTCATCCAAGAAGTATTAAAGAACTTCAAGCTTTCCTAGGGATGATAAATTTTTTGGGAAGATTCATTTCTAACCTAGCTGAACTCATTAGATTACTAAATAACACGCTAAAGAAGGATTCAAGTATCAAATAGATAGTATAGGCCAAGTAATATTTTGAATAAATCAAAATGGCCTTAACCAGAACACCGGTTCTCACAAGTCCTCAATTTGATAGAGACTTCATCATTTTTTATTTTGCATCAGAACACACTATAGCAACTATTTTATTGCAAAAGGATGATCAAGGATGTGAAAAACCTATAACTTTTTTTAGTGAGGCACTCAGAGATGCATCATTAAAATACAAATTAATGGAGAAGCAAGCTTTTGCCCTAGTAAAAGCTATAAAGGATTTTAGAGTCTACATATTATACTCTCATGTGATAGCTTATGTGCCTAATGCAGTTGTTAGAGACATCGTAACTCAGGATGGAATTGATGGAAAAAGGGGTAAATGGATAGCTACCATATTAAAATATGATATAGAGATAAAAGATACAAAACTGATAAAGGGACAGGTATTGGCCAAGCTCATGGAAGAAACTAACTGTCAAGCCCTGGACATAAATGAATTGGATAACGAGCAGGAGATGGCGACTCCAAAAATTAGCCAGGACCTTTCAGACTCACCTTGGTATGTTGATGTAATTTATGTTTTGCAAAACCTGCAGGCTCTTCCAGGGTTTTCTAGAAAAAGGAATAGGTTTTTAAAAATGAAAGCTTCAAAGTTTTGTATCTTATATAATAATATTTTTTGGAAGAATCATGAAGGAATTTTATTGAATTATTTATTAAAAGATGAAGCTGACAAGGTTCTCCAAGAATTTTATGCAAGACATGTGGTGGATACCTTTATTGGAAGTCAACTGTAGATAATATTCTAAGCGCTGGATTCTATTGGCTAACCTTATTTGCAGATGTGAAGAAATTTGTGACTTCTTGCCATTAATGTCAAATCTTTGAAGGCAAAATAAAGTTGTTACCTTTACCCCTAAAACCCATTTTCACTGACAAACCATTCTGAAAATGGGTTCTTTACTTCGTGGGAGAAATCCATCCTCCCTCCTCTGGCCAACACAAATAGATACTCACTACCACTGAGTATTTTACTAAATCGATAGAGGTCATTCCCTGCCGAAAAGCCATTGACACTATGATCATAGGTTTCCTAGAAACCAATATCTTGACCAGGTTTGGTTGCCCCACTAAAATCATTACTGATAATGCTGCAGCTTTCAAGTCAAAGAAGATGATCAGTTTCTGTAACAAGTACCACATTACACTGGGCCATTCCATAGCTTTCTACCCTCAAGGGAATGGACTAGCTGAATCTTCCAACAAGAGTCTCATTAATATCATAAAAAAAATTGTTGGAAGAAAACAAGAAAACTTGGAACAAAAAATTGATAAATGCTTTGTGGGCAGACAGGCTTACAACCAAAAAATCCATTGGAACCAGTCCTTATGGGTTAGTATATGGCATGGAGGTTGTGTTTCCTTCAGCACTAGGTGTTACTGTCATGAAAATACTCCAGGAAGCTCAAGTGGAACCTAATGATATTTAAAGTAGAATAAACCAGACCATCAATTTGCAGCAGACTAGGGAGGATGTATACCAAAGATCCCAAGGGTTGCAGGAGAAACTTAAGAAGATATTTGACAGAAGAACCAAGGCAGAATATTTCTACCTTGGAGATAAAGTGTTAAGAAGGGATTCCAGAAGAGAAGATAAGGGGAAACATGGGAAGTTTGACTTCCTATGGAAAGGACCATACATCATCTACGCTTTCAAAGGAAACAATGCATATTTTCTTAAAAACTTAGATGGTACAGAAGTAGAAGAAGGACCAGTCAATGGTCGGATGTTAAAGCATTACTTTGATCCTACTTACTGATGTTACTATGTTCTTCATGTACATATTATATCCTTTGTAATGTCATAGTGTTGATTGGATAGTAAGATTTTGGACTTGAAGCTCGAAGAGAAGGCCATAAGCTTCAGAAGTATCACTGTCATACATACAATAAAGCAGCAAGGAAGAGAAGATTGTAGAGTACAATCAAAGTCATTAAGAGGCCACTGATCTATGGTTCTTGACTTTCCACCAGGAAAAGCCATCCCCAAGTGGAGCCACTGTTATGCCCCTATACCAATAGGTGTCATATATCATGATTGACCTATTGAGCTTTGTAATATGTTCATACCTTTACTTGTTTCAAAGGTTTTCCATATTTATAAAAAATAAAAAAATTTAAAAAATGTAAAGAGGGTATACCCTAAAAGAAAAGTCAAAGGGTGAAAAGAATAAAAATATGGTTAAAAAAATAAAAGAAAATGAACCCCAACAATTAGAAAGACGAGGAAAGTGTGCAAGTCTAAATGCCATTACTTTTTTACTATTGTAGAATAAACAATTGTGTGCAGTTTGTCACGTATGCCACAATTTATGAATAGTCAAATAGTTTAATCTTGACTAATTCATTTTTCAATTTCATGTTGTAGAAATAGAGAATAAAGATCTGACCAAACAGTGTAATCTTGGCAGATAAGTAGATAGGTAGAGTGAAAAAAGGAGCTCAACAGTTTAATCTGAGCCCTTGGATGTAATAAGTGTAGACTTAGATAGACATCACCATGTAAAAGAAAAGAAAGTTTAATAAGGGTTTGGCAGATTAAGTGCACCCTAATAAAAAAGTGAAAATGCTAGGTTAAGTAGGTAGGGTAGGTAGATGATGGTTGTAGAATAATATGTGATGAATGATAAGTTTAAATGGTAAATATTTTACTTTCATCACAAGGCAAAGGCATGTACCACATGGAAGACACATCAAGTAAGCAAAGTAAAAGATAAATAACTTCCCTATTCATTTCCCCTAAATTTTCACTAATTTCCCCTAAGTGCCAAGGTATTTTTCAAGTTAGAGGGGCTCAAAGAATTTCTCTAAGTTTTGGAGGGACCAGACCCTAGGTGCAATAATTTATAATGCCTAAGTACTTAAAACCCATTTACCAGTCATCACACCCCTTTATAAATCATTCATTCTGATGAGCCCCAAATTGGGTAACTTATTAGGCTCATTTTGCATAATTATCCTTGTTCAATCCTCCATTTTTCATATATTATGCATTATTTTTTAGTATGTTTATGTCATTTGTATGAATAAGGGTGGTCACTCTTCCTAGGTGGCTAACATATGCTTATTTCAGGTTTTTTGACACATGTTGGAGCAAAACTGAGAAATCATGGGCTAGGTGACAACCCAGCTTGAGGTGAGGATTCGCAGGGGGGTTTTCTATGACATTAAATAGCCCTTCCTTGGGATATCCACCCTCAAATCCAAGCTCACAGGCCACCAAAACGGATCTTGAAGGCAGCCAAGCAGATTTTGGAAAAGGGACTGTCTACTAATAGTTGGGACAACCGAGTCCCTTAGATTTAGGAGGCCTGCTAGGGCCCTCGTGGTGTATAAATTAGAAGGCCTCAGCCTTCGTAAGGGACTTTTGAAACCATTGCATCTTTTGCACTACAGTGCTGTCACCTTCAGGTCGTTTTCTTGTAGCCATTTTGGCATAACTTTTGATTGATGACTATTTTCTGATAATGATAAGCAGTCCTATTTTATATCAGCTCTGAGTTCTCTATAGGAGCCGTAGCTCTCAGGGTTGGGCCCAACCTGAGAGCCACGTGCCTCCTTCATGTACTGTTATATTTCCTTTGTGCATCGTTGTTTTTTCCTTTTATGCAAATGCAAACATATTTATGTTAGGGAAATTAAATTGTGTTGATTAACTAGGTCACTGTTTATGGTTAGAAATGCTTTAGATGTTTAGAATAGGTTGGTAGGATAATAACAGGGAAAAAGCTCCAGGAAAAAGGCCAACAAACAGCTTCGATTTCACCTCTTCCTCATTCGATCAGGGGCTGGAATTGAAGTAACCTTGCTGTCCCAAAAAAAAACACTATTTTTGCTTTGCCATGCAATCATTAGTGTACTATTTTCATTTGGAGAATTTGGTTACATGTTCAAATCTATGAAATGTTTCATTCCATAGTTGATATATATGGTTCCCTTTCAAATAAAGTTGTTGTTCATTCACTTTATTGTTAGCTAGATTAGATTAACTAGGACTTTGATTACTTGCAAGAATTTATTGGTTCAGTTGAAAGTACATGGTGTAGAGCATCTCTACCACTTTTTCATCCACCCAAGCTTCATCAGAGCCATCTGTTCCATCTCCTAACTGGGTTTCTCGTCTCACATTTGTCCTCTTGCCCACGTAACCCTACCTTTTTGTGCAACCATTGTTTCAGCCTTCTTTGAGCCAATTCAGCCATCTACACCTTCTCCCCACTCCATCCACCCGTCCCTGGGCCACTTCAGACCCCTATCCTACCTCCATATCCATTCCTTCATCTTCCCTCACTCATCCATCCTCCAAAATCCCATTTTTAAACATCCTGTAGAAATTCTTGAACATCCTGTAGAACCCCTGCAGACTTCCTGTAGAAGCTCACAAATGAGGTTTCTTGGTAGAAAAACTTTGTGAAACTCTCTGGAAGGGTGTTAGGGATTCCTTAAACCCTCTCTGAACCTTCCCGGCCTCTTCCAAGCATTTCTCCTCATTGATCCACCCCTGCACAATCAAGAACAGTGAAAACATATGCATGATGAAACTCACGACTTAATCAAAAAATACAAAAAGATGTTTTCTTCAGATAGGGGTAGTCTAGACACATGTATTTTACCTTCATAGAAGTAATGGCATCTCTTTTAGTAGTTTGCATTCTCTTCTTTGGATCAGTAGGACTAGCTGGTAGAATTAGGGTTTGCTAGGGTTTGCGCTTTCCTTCAGTTTTTCAATCTCTTTTCACAAATAGATTAGCTTCCTTCAAGACTAGCTTCCATCCATTAGTTAACAAGCTTCTTCTCAAAGCTCATAAAAGCTGGCTTGAGCCCCTAGCAGACTTGTGCCAGCTGACCAAGTGACAGCTGCGGCAAGAGCTAGTACTTGTGCATACAGCACCGTCGCTTCCAAGTTTGTTACGAACTACCGGGTTGATAAAAGTAAAGAAGGGAGTCTCAGGAGTTGCAGCGTTATTGCTGCAATACTAGAGCCCACCACATTTTATTTATAAAGTTTTCCTAGGTAAAATCCTATTTTACTTAGAGAAATTAAAATATTTTCCATAAAAATCCTCATTTTTCACTGAGCCTAAGATTTAAACATATTCATGAAAATGCTTCAAACTTAGTGTGCACTTCACAAAATCATATTAACTTTTAACATACATTATTATTTAATTTCTTGATATAAACATTACCCATTCCTATATTATTATAACTATACAAAATCTGCAAATTAGTATATATCCCACCCCTCGGTTAAATATAACCATAATAGAGTTAATAATTGGGATTAATTAGTTAAACCATAACTAATTAAGAACCCCAACCCTTTCCATATTAAGTGAGGATTAATTAATTATCAGGATTAATTAATAACTCAACGACCAATCTCGCTGCTCCCGATGTAATTAAAAACCCCTTAATTATGTTGGGCCCGCCCTCATTAAATTTCCGCCACCTCACCTCCTTGATAGCTATTTAATCAAGCCCCTCAGATCCAGTGGTTGTCGTGCATATCGCACAGCCCTCTGCAATCGAATATTAGCACGTGATCACAAGCAGTTTTCTGAATATTGCCATCGCCACACGTCGCTCATTGTATGGAATCACTCGGCCTACCCCAAATACCACCTCCCCTCCATTCGTGGTGTGATGAAAACTGCTTACCGCCTCGTGCTAATGACAAAACATCAAATCATTTTCCCACTGACACCACTTGTCCAAATTCTGAAACCTGCCAAATTTTTGACTTTGTATAAAAAACAAAAGTAATTAGTTTGTCATTCTATTCTATGAACGCATGCATCCATGCAAAATGAACGTCAAAGTTAACCAGCTCATGCACTTAACCACCCACCACCTTCAAAACTTGTAGACAACGTCGCTTACAGTCTGACATTACACCCAGTGTACCTGCATTCCACTCCTCGTCCCTAAGAATAGGTATTTACCAATTCCCTTCAAGAAACCCTGTGAATACTTGCTTTCTCTGCAATTAATTGAAAAGAACTCCAAACTTTACCATAATTCAATTTCTACACTTGAAATTCGAGTTCCCCAGACCCTCGGTTTTCACCAATTTCTCATAAAAACCCTAGTTTCCTATCTGAATCCATAAGAACTGGAATGAAATCCCCCATTGCCCTAACTATTGCACGTATTACTAACCCCCACCATGATTTGGATTATTTTCCTCTGGTAGATAAATATTTTCAAATAAAAGACTTGGATACTGATAAAGACCATTTGAAAGTCTTTTGCCAATGCCGAGACAATCACTTGAATGGCCAAGATGCCATAGGACTGCGGGAATCAAATCTCCCAATGTATTTTGTCCCCTCTGTGCACATTTTCCTTAACATTATCCATCAGTTTCATGCCAACTATGATCCAAACCTCAGAGCAGTAATGTCCGCAAATCAAATTGTCCTCTCCATAATTAGTGTAGACACCATCAATGAGATGCTTCAATTTCAACCCAATCAAGTCCTCACCATGGAAAATTTTAGGGGAAAATGTTCGCCCTTTGGCGAAATTAAGGGATTTTAAATTTTTAGTGGGCGAATATTTTGTATCATAGTGCATTTTTACAAATCACCTCAAATAGCCCACCTTATTTTAAGGGAGAGGGTAAAAAAGTTAGCCCTTGAAATTAGGAGTTACAACCTTCCATTCGCCCATTTTCAAGAATAGGTTTTATTTAAGTGAATCCTATGGGCAAAATACCATATTTATAAAAGAGGTATGGTAAATTAATAAAAAATATAAATAAATGAGAGGTATGCTAAATAAACAAAACATTTTTTTTATTTACTCCATAAGTCACCTTATATACATGCAAAGGTGTAAACAAATAAAAATATAAGTAAAGTGGAGGTATGGTAAATAAATAAAACTTCTTTTTATACTTACTCGAAAGGTATGGTAAATAAATAAAAATATAAATAAACTAGACATATGGTAAATAAATAAAACCTATTTTTATATTTAGTCCATAACCCTCCTTATATTTATGAAGGCTCAAGAAAGAGGTTTTATTTAAGTGAATCCTATGGGCCAAATACCATATTTGTAAAAAAGTATGGTAAATTAATAAAAATATAAATAAACAAGAGGTATGGTAAACAAATAAAACATTTTTTTTTATATTTACTCCATAAGTCACCTTATATTTAAGGACACTCAAAAAATGCATTATATTTAGGTGAAACCTATGGGAAAAATACTATGGGACAAATACCATGGACTAGATTGTTATTAATACTATGCAAAAAAAAATTATTAACCCTAATATTAGTATTAATAAAAATAAAAATGGCACATGGTATTGACCCATGGTATTCACCAAAATGGCACATGGTATTGACCCATGGTATTCACCTGGAATGTAGCCTATTTAAATGGGGGAATTAAACCACCATCTTTACTCTGGATCTACTAACCTGAGAGGTATCAAATATCGTGATATGAAAACTAGCATAGAGTCAAAAAATATTTGATCTGATCAAGAGTAAAAATGGATGTTGTAATTTAATGTATGTTAAACATTTTAGCTTGGTAAAAATAAAAATAAAATAAAAATCAACTATTAATTTTATTAATTTCTATAAATTACTAATAGTAATTTTTAAGCTCCAGGTTTATGATAACCCATGGTAATACCATGGTATTCATGTGAGCATAGACTATTCAAATGGGAAATTCTATTCTTAGATCCATCTTAATTTCGGTCTACCAAGTGCTCAGAGGGATAAATAGATTTCATCCCCCAAGAGTAGTAAATGTGGAGTTAAGATGGATATAGGTTGGCTTTTATGATAATTAAGATATTAAATAGAATTAGGAAATTATATTGTAAAAACATATTAAGGTGAATGGTTAAAAGACATTGGACAAGTATATTTCTATACTTCTGTTTTAAACTAAAACAAATCCAAGGCTAAAGGAATGGATTGATTGCACTAGTCATCCTTCTATAACTTTCCAACATATGCTGGAGTAAACAGATTGTAATTTGGGTAATTTTTCTAACTGCAAATGGGAACATACTTGTGTATTGGCAGGGTGGTTACGAGGTCCCTAGAAGTGATGAATTTGAATTTTTCTTGGTTTTATATATAGTATTAGGTTTTTTCTCATGCTTTCTGTGGATGACACAGGTGAATTTTATCCTACACCGATATGTAATTTAGGTAATTTTGATTTCAAAAGATATTTTAAAGAAATGCAATGATTTCATTTGTGTATTCAATAAACACAATATTCTAATGGAATTCTACATTCGTGGTTTACCTATAGAGATTCCATGGAGAAGTATTGGTGGTGTGACATCAATTGTCCTCAAGCAGAGGCCTTAGTTTTACTATTTTCTAGAAGCAAATACTTTCTTCCAACATTTTTTAGTTCCATGAAAAATTTGAAAGTCGTAATAGTATTCAATTATGGGTTTAAGAGAGACATAGTATTCCATTATGGGTTAAAGAGATCCACACTGAAAGATCTATCAGCCTTATCTTCACTTAGTTTAAGACTATTCACTTGGAGACGCTGCATGTGCCCCCACTTCAAGAGCATAGTAAAGTCATGTAGAACTTAGAGAAGCTATCTTTAAGCTTTTAGTGAAGATTGGCAAAATGTCTGGGTTCAATAATACCCAGTCAAGCATTAAGCTTCCAATAATGCTAGATCTTAACCTGGAGCACTTTTGTGATTTGGGGGAGATGCCCCCTCGTATTTGTGACACATATTCAATTGTGAATTGGACTATTACTAACTGTCATTTCCTTCGAAAGGAACCTCAACTCTTTAAGAATGTTAAGGAAGGAAAGAAAGTACATTATGCTAAGTTCTCTTATGCTTTTCAAGCTTTTCTTGGATATCTACAACGTTTCAAGTAGGAAAGTATATTCTGTTAATGAAAATTTGTCTTGATAGAAAGGACCAATTTCAAATTCTAATGCTTTCAAAAAACATTGTATAATTGTAATGTTTCTAAAAGGAAAGCATATTTTTTCAATTTAAGTATCATGATCCCATATTCCAACTTATTTTTCAGTAACCCATTAGGCTTTTTAGCTTTGAATAAATCCATGTCTTTTGATAAGATCTTGTTCCAAATTAGAATGCAGTTTCCTTTTGGC
>APFE030967811.1:0-32235 GCA_000404065.3 Pinus taeda | reverse complement strand
AGTTTCCTTTTGGCAATAACCACATACAATGTATTGATTTTTTTATTGAGAAAATAGAGGTTGTGAAACAAGCTTGTGCCATACAAGGACTTGATTCATTGATTATGTATCAATTATGGCTCTTGATGTAACAATGTCTTGATTTTGTTGCTTGAAAATAGAGGTTACACTTTACTATTTCACAAAATTTCTTACAATCTTTCCATAAGTATTGAATTGTAATCTCAGTCATTGAGGGATGACAGTAATGAAAAAGGTAATATTCCATGGTTTGAAGTTAGCCTCTTACTAAATTTAAATATATCACCACAATTTAACTGTTAGTTAAAGGAATTGTATTTGATTTGTAAACAATTCATTGCTTGATTTATAGATTTTGATTTTTTCCCTTTTTTATTTTTTTCTCAGATTTGGTATGAGATATCTTCCAATATTTAGGTTCCCTAGTTTCCCCACCATTGCTACGAGGTTAAGATGCTATCATTAAATATTCTTATAACGTTAAAACCTTTCCAGTAAGTGTGCTTTGAAACATTGTTGTTGCTTTTCCATGGTGTTAATGTAAATAAGCACTGCAACTAGTGCCATTATTTAGATTAAGTGCCGAAATCTAGGTTGTCTTGTAATGATGGAGTGATTGTTTTCTAGCTACTAAGGCCATATGCATTTTTATCTCTTATGTTGTCCTGAGATATTCAAATTCAGAATAAGAATTGAGGTCTCGTTTCCATTGTAGATTGCAGTCAGTTTCTTGAACATAATATATAGTAGATTATATTTTACTAATCAACTGTGGATGTGATCCCTTGCAGGAAAGGAAATTCAAAGTGACTTTGATTTCAGATTGATTTGTCAAAACATCCACACAGGAAAGGAGATTCAAAGTGACACTGATTTCACACTGATTTGTCAAAATGGAGGCAGGAGAAAAGGAAACTTTGTATTCAACAATGCTCTTAATTTCATATGTACATGCACAGACATATTAGTAGAAAATATTGAAGGGTTTCCTAAGTAATATTTTCCATTTCACTACATTCTTTGCAGCTTGTAAATAAATAACTCGGAACAATTCATTACACTACTTGTTATTCTTTATTAATCAGTGGTTAAGATTTTGATATTGAACTGGCTAAGATTTTTCTTTCTTCTGTGAAATTGTGTGTTCTATAATGCTTCTTTTCCATTCCCTATGTATAGCCTATAAAGTGTGTCTAATGGAGTAGGAAGATTGGAAAGTCTTGTGATCCTTGAACTATGTTACAAGGCAGAAACTCAACAGGGTAGGGTAGGTGCATCCCCACAAAGGGGTCACAAATACCAAAGTTGGTATTGGCTAGTCCCTTGAGCTAGAAAATTTCCTTTACCCTTGTATTAACAGTGAATCTAGAGAGGATTCTAATATTATCTTTATAAGATTTATATCAGTTAAGGTTGATGAATAAAATTCATGAGACATGAGCTAGGATGTCCTTGCAAGGTGGTTGTTGATTATTGGAAGCTATGATGGCCATTATGTCAGGCCAGGTGGTCGCACCCCCTTGATCGTGTGCACAATTGTGATCAAGATGGAAGACTTCATAGTCTAGATTGATTGTTTAGCAGTGATAATTAGTGGGCTCATTCACAAAAGCTTCTATTTCACTAATCCTTTTTATAGAGTTGTCAGATTCAATTTCCAAAGGTTTTAATTACACTATAGAGTTGAGTTCTGAGAGAGTTGTGATTCACAGTGTTAAGTATAGCAGCTATGACACTTGAATGAAGACAAGCATAGTAGATGTATCCGACTCTGTTATAAGATTAGCTGCATATTATAAGGGACTTGATTGGCTTTTTTATAATTTTATAAACAAGTTCCATGTCATGGAAATGTGAAAAAAAACAGTGATATTGCCACCATGTGGCTCTTGTCATATATGGTTTTATACTTTTTCAAAAAATTCTCAAAGAGTTCACAATTCTAAGATTCACTAGGACCTTACAAAGTTTTAATATTTAGTGAAAAACTCGCCAAGATCTTACAAGATTTTATAATTGAGTAAAATATTTTCCATGCCTAGTGAGACATTCGCCAAAAAATTATATATACATATAAAATTGGGGGGGGGGGGGGTTCTTAAAATTTTCCCTGGCCCTCACCCCCATTTCCCTTGGAGATTTGCTTGAGACATCATCTAAATTGTCCCAGTCTAAACTCAGTTGACTTTCCTAGACTTTCATGTACAAGGAGCATCAACCCCAAAATCCCCCTCCCTATCTATCAGTTTTCTTCATAGAAACAGGAAAAAATATAGTTGTTATGATAGTTGCAGTCATAGGATTTAAATACCAATGAATATGTATATGAATTGACCCTATTTTTGATGTCCATCTTTACCCCTGGTCAGCCCCATGCTGTCAAGTACAATTATGTTGCATTTATTGCTGAAAAAATCCATGACCAGTTCATGAGACTGGAAAATGAAAAAGTGTTCAATTATTCCACATTCATCTATCAACTTATCCTCTACTATCAGTCTAACAAGTTCCCATTTTCTGTTAATAAACTTGATACAAAAGGTAACCCAAGATTAGTCATTTTTTGGACTTCAATCTTCCACCATTCTTTGGCTAGTCCTTATTCATATAATGAATTCATTGACTAGTTTGTCCACCAAGTGACCACCATGCTGACAGGAAATCCTCCTCTTAGGATTAATGATGAAATCAAAAGGATCCTTCAACTATCCAAATAGTACAGGGTAGATGATTGGTACTTGTACCAGAATCACACAAAGATCAGGATATATGGTTGTGAGCTTCCTCCATTCAAGCTACCAAAATATGTTCCAATGAGGTTGTTTGCATTGGAGTATTATATACAAATGATAAACCCAGATCATATCCACTTTACCAAGGCCAAGAAGAAAGCGCAATTGAGAATCAAGGACAACCTAGGCCTATTTTTCTGCAACAATAAAGAAGCAAGCAAAGCAGGAGAAAAAATTCTAGAAAACTTGAAATTAAGTAAAAGTTTTGGTTGGAAATATGACCCACACAGTTTCATTTGTGATAGGAGAATGAAAAATAGACTATCACCATATTATCATCACAGAATCCCAAAAATTGAGAAATATGCTAATATGGATGAATGGAAAGAAGGAACTCTTGTAGAGATGGATAGTGATTAGGTCAATGTAGAAAATGTAATGAAAGATCTAGAAAAGACACTTGACTTGGACTCTTTTGAATAGGTACCACTTGGGACTTCTCAAAAACCAACACTAGGAACTAGTGCCTCTACAACAGATACCTCTCAAAGGCACTCGTAGGAAACTAGTGCAACCCTTGCAGAAACATCACAAGAAAAAGAACAAGGAACCAATACTCCAATAGTAGGGTAATCAAATATGTCAAAGCAGCCTGGAATGTTAGAAGAATAGGCCCCACCACAGTCTCATCCAACTCAGATTAACATGGGAGGTCCCCCAGTTTTACAGACTCCTCTGAATGAGGAAAAGACTTTAAAAAGAGACAGGGAAGTGGCTACCCCTGCTAGTGGTCCTTCAGACCAACTTGGTGCTAACAGGCACAAGCTAAATCCTCATTCAAAATAAGAATTTGTTGAAGAAACAACAGGCAGTTTGAGGAAAGAAGGTGGAGACAATTAGCATACATTCCTAGTAGGTGGGACACCTTCCAGTTCCCAAAGGCAAGTGCTTGAACGACATCAAAGTGCTGAAGTTTCATCATTCAAGTCTTCATCTAACAAGACCTTAGATATTAAAGATAAATTCAAGGAAATAAAGGCTAAAAATGAACAGTTAAATGCCCAATCCTACACACGGTACTTAAAGATGTCTTCCACCAATAAAACTAGGTTGGTGTCAACTTATGACATCAAGGAAGGCAAAATGCAGATGAGATTTTTAAAGCCTAAATTACAGTAGCCCTAAACACTTGCAGACTACCTCAAAATTAATTTTGAGGTCTTGGCCAAGGACATTCACCCAATAAATCAAATAGAATTACATAAGCAGATAAGGGAAATGGTATATTCAACATTGACAAGCAAGGCCTTGATGGCACACAGATTGGAAAATTCACTGAATAATACCACTGCTCGGTTAGAGTTAGAAAGAGCCTCCTCACAGGAAAAAGACAATAGAATCAAGTCATTGGAGCATTTGATTATTGGATTGGGCCATAACCCAAAATATGTAAAAGTTGTAGAGGCCCTGATCAAAAAGGAAAATGAAGACATAGCTACCTTAAGAAAGCAGTTAAAACTGCCACCACTGATGCATCCACAGACTGCAGAAGTAATTGAAGGAAAGAAGAATGAAGAAGAGCTTATGGACTTAGTTCTCAAGCTAAATAAACAATTAAAGGAGATAGAGCAGGAATTTGAAAAAAAACTAAAAGGCAGGCAGAGTCAGTCAACCTCTCAGCCTCAAAATATAGTATCAGTGGTCTCCATGGTAGTTCCTTCAACACTGGCCACAGCTCTTGCACCAACTATTCCTTTGGCCACAACAGAAATTATTACAGGTACAAGCATAGGTACATCACAGGTGGGGATTTCAGGTCAGAGCACTAAGGAATTAATCAAGTCCATGGAGGAGATGAAACTTCAAGTTTCTAAACTCAGAATTGTAAAGGAGAAATTTGTCACCTTAGAGTAGAAGTATGATGTGTCAAAGATAAATTTTTCTAAAGAAGTGAGGAAGAACAAAGGCTTGGCTCAAAAAGTAAAAACATTGGAAAAAGACCTCACCTTTGAAAAGCCTTTAACAAATATCAGAAAAATTATATGGATCAACATCACTCAATCAATAAATGATGTTTGGTCATCTATACAAATCATTTTTGAACAGATTCACCTACTTAAGGTTGCTACTCAAGAAATTTCCAAAACCAAGGAAGAGCTAGGAGGGAAGCTTGAGGAATCTATTAGGCTGATAAACTTTTTGAACAGTAGGAATAGGCATCAATTAGAACAGTTGAATATTGAAGATAGAACTGGAATCATCCTTGAAATCAAGAAAGTTTTGATGAAAAGATCTTTGATGCAGAACCTGAAAAGGAAATGTCAGAATATGCAGGAGGATATAGATGAATTTATGGAAAAGTTTTGCATATTACAGAGTAAAGGACTTCCAAGTCCTTTAGTTAATGATAAGTTAATGAGGCATGAGGATTATGTTGACAAATTGTATCAATATGAAAGTAACCAAGCTAGTTCATTAGCCAGTTCATCTACACCTAAATCATTACTTATAGGCATAGTTCTCTATGACAGTCTGGAGAAATTATTTTATGTTGAGCGTGAATTGAAACATTTGTTTCATGTACAACCCAATTTTGTAAAATACACAGAAGCTGATGAAATCTTCAGAAAACTACAAAGGACCAGGATACCAAGGGAGGATTGGTGGATAGACATGACAGACATTTTATGATTTACCTTGGTAAAAAGTAAGTTGAAGTATTTACCATAGTCAATTTTGGTAAAATAAGGTGAATAAAGATAAAACATATAAAGAGTATCAGAATAGGTTAAAGAGTATTAGTAAAAAGACAAAAGCAATCAGCCAACACAGAATTACGAGCTAGACAGCGAGATGCTCAATCATAGGGCCTACCTCCAGGTCACTCAACAAAAACAGGGATAACAAGCTAGCAGTTCACTTTCAGTTTCTATCTTCGAGATCATCTGTCTCTACTTTTATGTAAAATATATTTAGTATTCCTAGAATATATCTCCCTCAGTTAGGAGATATTTTTTTGTAACATTTTGTATAAGTACTTCCTCATTTGAAGTACTCAGGGTGGATTCTTAGACATTTATGTAGACTCATTATTTTGGAATAGAAGTGCTATTGAACAACTATTGCATGGCTGGCTGGATGAAGAAATAAAGCAAAGGACTTTTATAGGATTCATGTGTCAAACATTGGACAAATAAGTATTCTATATCTTATGTGTTACTGTTTTTTGGTTTAATATTTCACATGTGTTTCATCTCTGAATAATAAATGAAAAAGTATATTTCAGAAAGTGCTTTATTGCATTCTGTCTTTAAAAGTATTTATATTCTTAATGTTTTCATCTAAGCTATCATAGGTAGGGAATTCTTAATTGCTCCTTGCTTCTTAGTTTATCATTGTGGTTATTTAATAAGAAATTATTAATTGCTTTTTATTAATGATCACCCATTTTCCCTCATATTGAAATTTTTTGAAGGATTCTTAACTGCCCTTCTTCCCTTTCAAGACCATTTCACCCTTCCAAGTTAACATTTGTCCCTTGTTTAGCTATCTTGCCCTGCGAAGCCCTCCTTTCTTGAATCGACCTGATCCAGTTAAGCCATCCTCAGTTGACTCCATAGCCCAATGGACTGAGATACTTTGTTTTATTCATTTGCTCCTGAATTCCACCACCAAACACAATCAAAACCCCCAAGCTTTCATAACTATCCTAATATCCCATAAGACAAAGCTAAATCTTAAAGAGAGAGCCATCTTTGAGTACAGATTGGCTAGATTTTGTACCTAAAATTTGGTTTGTGGTTACCTCGGACCCCTTTCCTTCTTTTGACAACTTCAAGGAAAATATGATTGATAATAATGTGTTTTTAGCATAGGATTTCAGTCATTTTCCTTATTGCAGTAGACAAGCTTTCTCCTAGAGTAGATTTCTTTTGAATCCATAGAAGTCTAGCTTGAAAAGCATAGTGGTCTCTTGCTAGCTAAATAGTGACAAAAGGAAGAACCATCACTTTTACTTATGTATACAACACTGTCAACTCCAAGTTTGTATGTACCCTGGGTTGATAAAGTAAAGCTGGTAGCTCCAGGTGTTGTAGAATTCTATCTGCAATAATGGTTCTCATCAATTATATGCAATACATTTTCAGGAATCCTGTCTAAGCCTCTTATTGCTCTCTGTCATAATATATATGTTGCTAAACTCCAAATTATGGTTATGAAGTTGCCATTCTTGCAAATTTAAGATTGTGGAATGACCATAGGTTATAAATGTTACACTCACGCCAATGAAGATATAAGCCATGTTGAGGAACAAGAGAAATTTAGGGCCCAACAATCTTTACAGAGGAAAAATCACCATTTTAAGCAACATAAATTAACTAATGAACTGGTCCTCAAGCATTTGAGATCGAGAAAACTTACGCTTTGGGGTTGCTTTGGTATCCGTTCCTTGTATATGGACTGTCTAGAGCTTGTGGATCTAAATATAAAGGCCTGCAACAACCTTAATCCTGAGAAAATGTTGTTGCAATGCCCTACCCTACAAGTGGTATAGGTTGCATATTGTGATGGTGTTAGCGAATTTCGTTCAAATCAAGGTGGGTTGTTCATTCTAAGGTAAGCTCCACCTCCTCTCAATTCTTTAATTCATATTCAACATAGAGTAAATATTAGCAATGAAGTGTGAGAAATTTAAAGTTAGAGGTTTTATAAATTAAATGAGATACCATAAACTTTGAATGGAATGAGGTGGAGCACTTGCAAGAATGAAAATATTTGGTTTTCTCTACAAATCTCACAGGGAAGAAGGCATCACAATACAAATGTTTTGTGAGTGAAACACTTTCTACCAGGAATCATCACATACCAACATCAAAAACATGTATTGAACAAAGCAATACTATAGGCTCTAATCCCTCCTTCCTTCTACTATTGTATCATCTTTGTATATCCTTCAATCCTATCCCAAGTTGTTCTTAAGGGGGGATGTTAGGATATTCTGATACATACGACATAATTAAGTATAACTTGGTCTAGTGTATAGTTAGGTAAAGTGTGTTTCTTTAGTATGTACTTTCTGTAACTTACAATCTGACGATCATGATATGTTTTAGACATGAAGTGATCCGACGGTTCATTCTCTCCTCGGTATTACCAACACTTGATCTGTGGATTAACACCCGATTGGTCCATGATCTCTATTTTCATAAAGTAAATTTAGATCAAGTCAACTTGTTTAAAAGGTTAGTAATTGTTGGAAAGAAGGGTTTTTTTTTTGGGGGGGGGGGGTGAGTGCTCACTTGAAAAACCCCTTTTTTCCCTTAAAAAATAAAAAAAACAACCACACAAACCAAATGAATAAGAAAAAGTATCTGAGCCTTATAGCTTAAAATTAAATCTAGCCATAAACTAGATATTTTTCTCAATGTTTCTGATTTTTTGAGATCACACTAAGGTACAACAGAAAAGATCATACGCATGACAAAAATACTTTCTTTATGTTTTTGGTTTGCCCAGATCAAACAGAGTCCCAGGGAAAAGAGCATACGTAGAAATGAAAGGTATAGATCTGGTAATAAAAGATTTTTTATAGGGCTATAAATCAAAATAAATAGAGAGATAAATAACTATATCTACAAATAAATATTATATACCTCTAGATCTTAAAAATGACGTAGTTAGGGCTACAAGGAACCTTTTCGGTCGAAACAAAAGGGATTCCTCAATGGAAAAAATGTTGCTAACACAATAGAGCAGTCCTCTCGAACCGAAAGCAGTAAAAAACAATAGATCTAGGAAAGGAAAGTCAGATGCAGTTGTAGCGGCTTTGGATTTGGATCACCAACAGATGCAACCCTCTAATATCTTTGATACCATGGATGAATTTATAGGTTAAGTTCCTTATATAGAACACCAAAGAACACCACTCAAAAATAGATCACAGATCATTACGCCAGTAATTTTTGACGTGGTTAAAATGTTGAAAGAGGTAAACAGTGGACAACCTGAGCCAACGCGGCCACCTTAGGCAATTTATTAATGTAAAAGAAAGAAACTCTACATAAGCTTCTCTCATGAACGGTCACCTAAAAAATGACTGTCCATGCTCTTTAAATAGAGATCATGGACAAATTGGGTGTTAAGCCATGGATCAAGTGTTGGTAACACCGAGGAGAGAATGAATCGTCGAATCACTTCATCTCTAGAACATATCATGACCGTCAGATTGTAAGTTACAAAAAGTACATACTAAATAAACACACTTTGCCTAACTATAAACTAGACCAAGTTATACTTAATTATTTCCTATGTGTGGGAATATCCTAACAAATACCAATATAATAGAATGTACACCTCTGAAAGGAAGCATGAGAAGTTCCAATTCTAAGATTGAGAACCACGTCCAAGGAGCGATTGCTCAATTTCTCACTACAAGCAATCTCATTCTACTAATCGAAGAAAGATGATCTATACCGCATAATTTTTGCAACTATCAAATTCAAATCCAAAAGAATGTGTTGGTGGTCATGCTAATTGTTCTTGATCTGATTCAGCGTTGCAACTTGTCATTAGGGAATGAAACCTAGTTTAGGTTAAGCGAAATGATGTTACATGAGGTCAAGTTACATCCATTTTAGAAATTTGGCATTACAATAATATGATGACGCTTTGAATATCATTCTTCTTATCTTATCCTCATAAACTCTTCTCTGCGAGGAATTAGATATGGATTAATCCTTAACCCACTAAAAACTAAAATATAGGGACAGAGCCCAAAGCAGGCCTTTTCCTTCCCTCATTTCACTACAGACTTTATATATTTTTAATATTTTGTATTTAATTAATTTAAAAAATGTATATTTTAATATATAACATATAAAATTTCCTATTCCAATATAAAATTTTAATTTGTTAATATATTATATATTAAATATATTTTAAAATAATTTAATGATCAAGATGAG
The DNA here is from genome assembly GCA_000404065.3 of Pinus taeda. Taxonomy (NCBI): domain Eukaryota; kingdom Viridiplantae; phylum Streptophyta; class Pinopsida; order Pinales; family Pinaceae; genus Pinus; species Pinus taeda. The sequence continues at coordinate 22,517 of APFE030967811.1, read as the reverse complement.
ATATTATAATAATAATTTAAGTTTATATTATTGTTAAAATTGTTCATTTTATTTGGTCCTTTTTATTATAGTGATATTCTTAGTTTTATGTTTTGAAATTTTGATGTTTTTTTAGGTTGTATTTTTAGTGTTTTTAGTTTTTTAGTCATTGAGATAATACATCATATAATGGTAATTTACATTTAAATATTTATATCAGATGTGATTTACATTTACCATCTTATTAGGTATATTAGTTTGAGGAGGAGAATCTTGACCTTATCATTTAAAGTTTTAGGTGTATAGTGGATTGATTTGGTTGATGTTGATTGACATTATAATATTAATATAGTGAATTTAAGATTTTATATTTTTTCATTATGTGTATATATAGAGTAAGTGCCAGGCTTAATGGTTAAGAGCATGTGCTTCCTCGTAAGAGGTCACAGGTTCAAATTCAGAGGTTGTGGAGTATGTATGACTTTGTAGAATTTACAGTCAAATCACTATGGGAATGATCCCTTAGTTATTTATATTGTAAATGAATATAGGATCAGGGTGTTATGATCCTAATAGGAAGTTATTCGGACACTCCAAAACTCTTTAAATAGCCTATTCCACAAACCATTAAACAAAAACATTAGACATGATTCTATGGGAATGTTCCCTTAGTTATATACATAGTAAATCAACATAGGATTTGCGTGTTTTGATCCTAATAGGAAGTGATTGGGACACTCTAAAACTCTCTAAATATCCCTTTCCATAAACCATTAATTAAAGCCATTAGACATGATTATTTGACCAAGATAGCAAGTTTTGAAGTTACAAGGTGTCTATGGATGAAAGATAGCAACTTTCGAAGTTGCAAGTGTTTATGGATGGATTTTATATATATATACACACATATATGTATATATATATAGATAATATATATATATATATATTATATATCTTATACTATATATATATATATATATATATATAATATATATATATATATATATATATATATATATACATATATACATATATGTATATCTATACATGTATACATATATGTCATTGAATTTGCGTAATCAATATGAGTGAAGAGTATTGGCATTTGAATTTGTTCTACTACTCAGTCTTTTGATTTTGTGATAAAGTTTCTATTTGTTGGTAAAGGTGAGTAAAAATATGTGTGTATGGCTATAATGTTTATATTTCTTTACAACATTCTCATTACTCAAGGAAATCTGTCCTCTATTGATTAACCAACACTTCTCCTTGCAGGTATTATTCATGTTGTATTTCATGGCGTTGTAAGCCTGTGTCTTCCATTTTGGATAATATATTAGCCTTTGAATTCATTTCCGTATGAATGTGATCAAACGATATAACCCTGAATATTCTAATCAACTCCATAACTCTAACAATCCACTAATCAATAAAGAAGTGTTTAAGGAAGTATAATCTTTCAGTCAAGCTATAAAAACCTTTGAATCCACTATCACTTGTAAGTTTAAATTAATAACACAATTAAAATAAATAACATAAACGATTGATTCCTATTATTGTAGTACTTGTTAGGTAGTCATATTTTTGTTCCTAGTCTAAATTAGTCATTCATGTTAATCGTTTTTAGTTGTATTACTCATTAACTAGTCATATATTTTAACATGGGACTAAATTACTTGGTTATGTTAGTCATTTTTAGTTGGGTTAGTTAAGATTACTCATTTTCTGTAGTATTTCACCTAGAAAAGTTGCGGAGACTAATGTTTTTAGTCACCTAGTCCCTAATTTCGTCATTTTCTACTAGTTCTTTTTCCAACTACATAATTATTTCATCCTTTTATCTCAATATTTGTTGTACTTTGATGGCCTTGTCTATAGTGGAAGAAGCATATGCTCATGCAAACTATGAGAGTCTCTTGAGATACTCAGCAAGAGTAGATTGACAACCTTTCCACACTAATTGAAATGAAGTATTTTTAGGGACTAAGGCCTCGGTTTGATCAATCTTCCTTCTTTTTATTTTTCTCTTTAGAACAAATTTATGTTGTGGATTGTAAAATATGCCTAGAGGAGGAATCTCTTTGGCCCTCAAAATGACCTTGGAGGTTGGGAATGTCGAGATGATTTCTATGTCATTAGTGTCCAAAGGCCTGTCGGAAGTCCCAATAATAAGTAGGTTTTTTTCTATAGTTTTAGGAGTATGTGAAACCTTATCATGCAATGGAGTATTTAGATCTTCAGGCCTTGTTTCTTGAATAACTTGATTAAATTGTTTCCATATTGCATCCATTTTTGTATTTGTGAGAGTTTCTTCCAACTGAAAAGAAGAGGAAGTACCTATCTCTTTTGTCTAAGATACATTAGTAACATGTGCTTAAATAGGCAAGTATTCATATTGTTTTGCTTGTTGTTGAGGGAACTTAAATAAATCCATAGGCAAGTGAGATATCCTTCTATCTTTGTACTGATTAAATTGAGTTATCTCCTCTGGAGTTAACTATGTTGCTACTAGTTTCACAACCATTGAATAGGATGATGATTATTCAAATAAGTCATCAAATCTGTTTGGCTCATGCATAAATTTCCTTATACTTCACTGTGTAGTGACCTTCTTGGTACTTTCCTTAGGATCATATTTCCTATTTGGAATAGATGGGAAGTTTAAACTCTGAATGTCTTCAATCTCAAGACCGACATGTTTATAATTATCTAGAGAGTACATACCACATTGAATAGGAAAAGTAGGTGACATTGTATTTTTAGGATGACTCGGGACCTTTGAAAGACCATGTCTTACAGTCTAGTACGCTATTTCTTGGGAAAGAAGTTTATTAGGGACATATAGAGGAATAACATGGGGAGCTGCAAGACTACCAAATATCAAGACATGAGTGAATGATTCTTCTCCAAACTAGTTCTCAATTGGTAGCAAGTCACTGTTAGCTTTAGGTGTAACCATAGGGGCCTTCTTATCAAAGACACTTTGGTGGATGGCAGCATTACTCCATGGAAAATTTTATAGAAATGAGGGTGAAATTTTGATTCCTAGAGTATTCGATGAGAAATATGGATAGCAGTATGGTCTGCTATTATCCATTTCCATCCCATAAAATTAAAATTAGAGGTGAAACAAATGGCATCCATTATATAGGCACTCATATAAAAAGGGGGAATCCCATCTGGTGAAAAATTACGGTTGGTCCTATAATTCATAATTTGAGTGGCTATACTATCAAATAATATGTTTCCTCAATCCACAATATATCCATGAGAGGAATCATCAATGAGTGGTCCCCATTGCTTGGATAATTTATGTGCATTAGGGTAACCATAGATTCTACATAACATAGTGGCTATTTGACAGCATGGGCCAGCAAGGGAAGAAACAAAATGCATACCCTTATCTTATCGCTTATGTTTGTTGGGATCTCTTCTCTGGTTTCTGATGGGCTTCGATTGATGCTCATTCTCCTCCATGAATTTATGTACAAAAATCTTATCATATTTTTGTTGAGGTTGAGGTAGATGATACATTTTTCTCAAATCGATGTTGGTGAATGACTTAATTATTGTTTTCTTGTGAGTCATGAAATTGGTTTGTGCAATGTTCATATGATCATTAACCCATTTAACCATATCTGTATAAGGAAGGATCTTCGGTTAGGCTGCAATCCTATGCAATATTGAATTGGTGACATCACTATGGGTAGTTTCAGAGACCGAGGTAGAATCATCGGTCACAACTATTTTCTTATTCAAAGGTGCTTTTGGGAAAAAATAGAAATCGACTTATTTTATTAGAACTGAGGAACTTTATCAAAATTCAAAAGGGTCCTCATTATTTCTTAGTTCAACTATCATAAAAATTAATGGGGAGATGTTGAGTACTAGAATAGGTTGATAGTTATCAAGTCCACTACTTTTCCAAAATAAAATAACACTATGAAACTCTACCAAACTAACTCCTTCCATGAATTTCAAGGCCTACCACATCACCTTTCATGTCTCTTTATGTCATTTCACTATTGTGTCTCAATTTATGAACCCTCCACATCATCTCTCTACCACTTGGCATGCCACATCATTTTCATGTGTCACTCAAAGAAGGGTCACTTTGATAATGAAAAATGCCAAATTGATTTTCCATGTGTCCTCACCTTAGAGTGCCACATCATCTATATTTCAACATCCATTTCATTATGGCATCCACATCACTAACTTTTCGCTTAGCACTTTGAAAAATGTGACTAGCCTTGTTTCCTGCTACCTTTCCACTCATTTGTGTTGTGTGCTCAACATTTACGACAGGCATTCCAATATGCACTTGGGCACTGATTATCATCCCCTTGTGCCTAGGAATTGTTTCCAATGCCTTGTCATATTACCACCCGCTAGTTATCATCATATTACTCCTAAGCTTCTACTTTTTATTTTGTTTTGGCACTAATTTGATGAGGTGGAAGCCTTTTGGAACCATGACCCTTAATGACCATGACTAAACTCCAAAACCAATATTTATCTCCATCCATTGGGAGTTACGCAAAGTGTCATATATCGTTGGAAAGTTATTTGTGTGGGATATCTAACTAAACACTTTGCATGCCCTTTTAATCAAGTCATCAGTAGGAAATTCCTTTCAAGGATATTACATCCAATTGTTCAACATTTTTTACTTCAACTCAAGCACTTTTCAAATATCAATGATAATAGATACCTTAAGAAATAATGACATTACTAACATCATGATAATGCAACAAGCTCAATGGGATCCCCATGAGCTTGAAATCATTAACTAGTATTGACATCAATGAAAAAAACATATTTCCAAATTTGCATCTTCAAAATATGAAAAAAAATTTGCTTTTAATTCTTAGTATATAATAATTCATTTTTATACTTAGGAATATGAGTCCATTCTTCACTATAAACTGATAAAATAAACGTATCTACTTCTCAATGGTTTTTCTTTTGTTGGTTAACCCATGGGGAATTTGAACCACTGACCTTTTCATAAGGAGTTCCTTAACAATACACCTAGTCACCACCAATCCAAATCCCCATGAACTATCTATAGCTCAATGCTACCTAGCACAAAAATGATGCTCTAATTCCTTAGATTGGTTAATACAATTTTTCATTTATTTTAATGTATATTCCCTTCTCTCATAGATGTAACTATATTTTGTGTTTATATAAATATGTTTTAATTCAATCATGAGGGAACACCTCTGGAGAAGGATGCCTCTTTGAGGATGACTACCATTAAGTATGTCCTCCCACCAATCCATTAATCTTAAGATTGCATATCCATATAACTATCCTAATTCAGGTATAGTTAGTTTCATATTTCAACCTTTGAGCTCTATGCATATGTGTGTTTTAGCATTATTTCATGATTCAAGAAAGGGGCATTTATTTTATTATTTCTTTTAGGCCATGAGCCTTATTGAAGTAGTTTAAATCGTTAATTTATTGAATTTTTTTAAAGAAATAAAGAGACCCTTGGTGAGATGAATAAAGTTTGGAAATTAGTTCTTATATCTTTTTTTTTATTGTTATTATCTTTAATTAGAAACTAAATTTCACTCCTCATCATTTGGCATCAAATGCTTTCATTTATCCATGTTTTCCAATTGAATTTGGTTCTTTAACTCAGATCTTACCCAACATTCAATAACATTATGCTTCCTCAAGGCCACCCTCCCACCCCACACATATTTTAGATTATATTTGGTTCTATTCATGTACACCCCGCCCCATCCAAACCTTTTGTTAGTGTGAAATCATCCCTCCCCAAACATATTTTCACTTGTATGTTCATTCATTCATGTACTCCCTCCCACCAATGGAATATTTTTCTCTTGTATATTTTCTCCATTCCAATCCTCCCCCCACCCACCCTGCCCCACACACAACATCAACATTCACCCTCTTATATAGATATAATTTATACATATCCATCAACTACCACATTTCCAACAACATCGTTGAGTTCATTTGAGACTACCCTCCCATTAAAGCACTTCCTTCTCTTAGATATATGTCATTGGCTCTTACATTTAAATTATATTTGGGTACATTTATGTCAACCCCCACCTAAACTATTCTTAGTGTGAAACCTACCCACCCTAGATATCCTTTCACCTATAGTTGACTCCATTTATGTAAAATCACCCCTGCCCCCCACCCACACACACATACCAAACACTCCCCCTCCTATAGATATAGTTCTAAATATTGTTATGGAACCAGCTCACAAAAAGATAGAAAAGATAGTTGAAGCCTTATAATTCAGCCTCTTTGAGGGGGCAACTTCCTTTACCTTACACAAATGAACAATTCTTGGATGATACAAACAAAAATACCTCCTTTCTATATATAGGAGTCTAAGGGGTCATAATATAATCAGAGCCGACATAATAATAATAATGTAAGGGAACAATAATAACAATAGTGGGCACTACATAGGTACATCAATATAATAAGGGGGTTGTACTAATAACAATAAGGGGTTACACTAGTAGTATAGGGGCCTATCATGCCCCTCTCCTTCAAAAAGTTTTGTCCTCAACTCTTGAGTAGTTATTGATACTTCTGTATAAAATTCTTGTCCTCCCATGTGGAACCTTCATCCGGTAAGTTCTTCCACTTGATGAGATACTCTGAAATTGATCGATTTCATAGTTGTTGGGTTCTTGTTTCTATGACTGCTCTAGGTTCCAATATGATTTTTCCTTCCTCTTCAATTTCTAGCAATATTGTTTGAATTGGGATCTTTTGGATCTTTTGAATAAGTGGCCATACTTCTTCGTCCTTCTTCCATTCATCCCTTGCTTCATTTATCCAATCTGGTTGGATAATAGAAATGGCACACAACAATGCTTCCACATCCTCATCCATTCTTGAGAGTGCATCTACCACCGAATTTTTCTTCCCTTTTTTGTAGATGATTTCAAAGTCATAACCCAACATCTTTATGACACATTTTTTATGTTCTTCTAAAGATAATAGTTGTTCTAAAAAGTATTTAAGACTATCATGATCCATTTTTACCTTGAAGTGTCTTCTCATTCGTCAAGGTGACCATTTCTTAAGTGCATGTAGTATTGCCAACATTTCCTTCTCATAAATAGCTTGCTTGAGATGTAGCAGTAAAAATACCCAATCACCTACATCAAAAAATTTTTCACTGCGATGTTGATCTACCTTCTGTTTCATTTGATTTTGCAGCAAAGTGGCGTTATCCTTTAAAAGTTGGAGAACTTGTTGTTGATGCTCGATGTGATCTTTCCCTTCTTGAACATTTTTCTTCTTGATATGTCCTTCTATCTTGATAGTTTGAGGAGTGGTAATTCTAACCGATGAATTACAAGATATGGTTGGATTCATTTCTTCTTTCTCTGGGGTTGGGTCCTGGCATATATCCTCTTCCTTTGATGTTTCTTGATCCTTTCCTTCCTCCTCTTCATACTCTATGTAAAATAATTTCTTCTCAGCACACTTATGACCTTTAGTGCATTTACTATCACAATTGTAACAAAGCCCCTTTTCTCTTTTTTCTTCCAATTGTTGTGGTGTAACCCTTGTAGGTTATGGAAGGCTAGGAGAAACAACACTTCCATCTTTATAGTTGTGAGGGGTAGACTTCCTTGTTGCCATAATTTTACTTTCCACTATGTAACAAAGCCCTTTTACTACTTCCAATTGTTGTGGTGTTGCTCTAAATAAGGTGTTGCTCTTTGTATCCTCATAATGTGCTATCATTTCCTCTGTGAAAATTGACCACGTAACAAGTTGTTTACGAGAACAAAGCCCTTTATACCATAAAAAATGATTCGGTTCTAAATATGAATATGTAATACATATCTTTTGTAACAGTGGTACACCATGTAGATCAAAATATTGCTCCATTTGAAGTATCCAATTTATCCGATCCTTGCCATCAAACTTCCTCATCTTGCTTTTTCTTGATTTTAGGATCTGGATCTTGAAACAACTGTAACTTTATACTTTATGATCTTTAAGTTCTAAAATTACAACCTGCAGTAGCCCTCTAAATCCTCTTTCCAATGCCACCACTCCGATCCAAATTGGATTCTCCAAGAAAGAGTTATGCACAATCTCCCAAGATGACCTGATTATAGACCTTTCCAGAAGAGCAAACTTGTATGAAGTGCCACGTGTCACTGTTTCAACCTATGACACTAAAAATATATACAAGAATAAAGTCAATCCTCTTTCTGTACCTTCTTACAAAATTTCAATCCGATGCTTAGAGAGAAAGTTATGACGATTTTCCCCAGGTCACCTGTTTGGAATGTAATTTAGGAGTCTACAAAAAGACCAAACTCCTCAGATCATAGCTCTGCAAATGTAGCATGAAAATCTTTGAAATTTGGACCCAAGGTTCAGCGCAATTTCATCTCAAGTGGGTTTTGTTTTTCGCTTCTCAAACATTGCAAAAAAAAAGTTATAGCGAAAATTCCAGGATGACCTATTTGGAGCAGCGAAACCCTAGAATCCAAAGCTCTGATACCAAATGTTATGGAACTAGCTCACAAAAATATAGAAAAGATAGTTGAACGCCTTAGAATTTAGCCTCTTTGAGGGGGAAACCTCCTTTACATTACACAAATGAACAATTCTTGGATGATACAAATGAAAATACCTCCTTTCTATATATAGGAGTCTAAGGGCTCATAATATAATCAGAGCCAACATAACAATAATAATGTAAGGGCACAATAATAACAATAGTGGGCTTCTATGGGGCACAATAGTAACAATATGGGCGCTACATGGGTACATCAATATAATAAGGGGGTTGTACTAATATCAATAAGGGGTTACACTAGTAGTATAGGGGCCTAACAAATATCCATCAACTATACCTTTCCAGCAACAAAATTAAGTTTCTTTGAGGCTACCCTCATACCCAAACAATTCCTTCTCTTAGATATATGTCTTTGTTTGTTACCCAATGTAACCGCCTCCTCCCACATTCACCCCCTTTCACCTATCTTCTTGGGATAAACCTGATTTGAGGGTCACTATGGGTTTAGTGATTTAATTGGTCTTAAATTACTAGATGAATTATCAACCAGGGTTAGTAAATTGATGAAGTGTAAGTGCAATGTATGTGCTAGAAGTATTTGGTTATTCACACAAATTCTAAATTAAATTGAATTGTTGAAATACAAATTCTAAATTAAATTAAGTTATTGAAATGCACATGAGAAAATTAGTTTTTCCTAGAAAATAATATTATCTCTATAATGATGATCACACTCTTTGCTTTCAAAGAAAGCTACTTCTACTTATAAGATTCCTCACTTTACTTTAAAATAGAAATCAATATCACACATTACATAAATTAAAATCAATCCATACTTTGCGTAAATGAAATTCACACTCTGTTTCATAAATGAAAACTTATCCTACTTAAGAAATTTGATGTCTAAAGAAAACTACACATCTGCATGAATAAAAGTCACACTTGCATGAAAAATGGAATGAAACAAACTTCTGCTTAAAAAACACTCACACTTGAATTAAGTATCACACATGCTTGAATTTAACAACTAATTTTGCAAATTAATCTTCTGTGTAAGATGAAAATATGTGTGAAACTAGGTCATTGTTGCTAAGCTTTATCCACATGCATTGAAAATCTAAATAATAAGAATGCATAATGATTTAAACTTAACTTTGAAAGAAAATGGAAAACATGAATACTCGATTGAATAAATAGAAATATACAAGAATATAATGCTAATAGCTAACTACTAAAACAAGGCAAGAATCCTCACTATCTCGAGGGGCCCTCCATGAGAAGCAGGCAATCATTACATTATTGATCAAGTACTTTAACCATTCATTGAAGAAATGAAGTGATTCTTTTAGAAAAAAAGCATTAAAAATAGAGTTTAAATCTCATTATTGTGTCCTTACTTAACAACCTATTCATTTTTGTCGAGGGGAATAGTTATAGAGCTCATAGAAATAAGTCGTTCAGGGCTATATGCCTAATCCCTATCAACTTAAACCAAATTTAACTTTGAAAGTTAATATTGCATCATTCTCTCATGATTTTCTACTATCAAAGAAAGTCATGAGGTACGGATCTCATTCTTACTCGCCTGTTGCTAATTATGGAGGTTGAATTTACGTTTGATAGCATTGCTAGGACCTGTTTCCATTAATATGGTTCCTAAGAATACGAGAAAATCATTGGGTGCATCAGTTGCCACCTATCCATATATTTCACTTCCTAGCTAGCACCTTGGAACGTGTTAAACGATGGAATTGGTTGTAAAATTGTGTATTAGTTGTAGAATCATTACAATTCAATATCTGAAGTTAACATTAAGCTAAATAATAAATAACATTATCAACTTGTGAAATACAAGGCAATTGTATACCCGCCATGTCATAATCTTTGTAACTTGATGCCCAATGTGTGATTATCAAGGTAAAAATGAAATAGATAGAGTGAAAAATATTGTCAAAAAGAATCAATTGTGAGGCTCAACATTCCCCCACACCGAGGTCGTTGCGTGTCCTCATGTAAAATTTCAAAACTAATGAACCCTTCATATTAGTGAACTCCTTCATATACTTTAGCTAAAACATCCAAATTTGTCTTCTTTTCCTTCTTCTTAATGACTTCCTTTCTTGGTTTCTTCATCAGAATCTTATACTTCAGACTTGTGGCTTTCATCTTAAGGGATTTGTTATTTTATTTTATTTTCTTATTCTTATCGTACCATAGAGAAATATGTAAGAATATATTTTCATTCTTGGTCCTCTGTATTTCATTCTACACTTTCAGTGTTTCATGTTCCTATTTTAAGTTCCTATTTAGTGTCTCTAATTCAAAAATTTCTTGTTTGAAAGTATTTATAATTAGAGGTTCTTGTGGACTATCAAAATGAATTTATTTTTCTTGAATTGAAGAGGATGCAGTGGCATTTTTTGCAGCTCTTTTCTCCAAGGATTCTATATAGTCATATATCTCTTCTTGGAATGGGTTAATTTCAGGTGTTCTTCTTACTGTATTAGCAATTAGTGATGAAACTGGCGATAGAACTAGTGATGAAACTGTAGGCGAAATAATTGGTGATGGAGCCTTTAGCCATTTTTCTTCCTCTATATTAACAAACCCTATGGATTTCCGAGATGATTCCTTCATTGTTTTGTTGAGTCTTACACTCCTCCTAACAATGGATGAGGTTTTAGTGAGAGAAATTTGTTTATCAACTTTTCTTTGTTCTATCTTTGCTTGCTCTATTTCCTCTATTTTTCTTCTAGATATGTTTTCTTCCTTATCACTGGTTTTTCTTCTTCTAACATTTTTCTTTTTAAGATTTTTCTTTTTAAGATTTTTCTTTTTAAGAGGGTTATTCTTGTTGTAGAAGTAGGCTATCTGTAGGGTTTAGATATAACTTTCTTCTACTCCTCTTTATTTTTTTGTTGATTTCCTCATGTTCTACCTCTTTAAATTTATTTCTAACTAAGGAACCTTTGCAACCATCTCCTATATTTTTGAGGTGGGCTTCAATCAACATTTTTATCACGCCATGGTAATACATGTTATTTTCAATAGACTGTATTTTTCTTTGAGTATTACCAGTCATTTTCTTCAGATTATTGAGTGATAAATAAGGTAAATTAATTTCATTACCCTCAAGGAAATGAATCATCAAACATATATGATAGAAAAACATATTGTCGAATCTACCTTCACAAGTAATAATTTTTTGAATGACCAACAATAAATTTCTTCATTTGCTTTTAAGAGTTGTACTTGGGATACCTAAGTTTTTTAGAAATGTCCGCCTTTCATCTGCTTCAATTCCTATGTTTTTGAACCATATTTCACCAACCCTAGGAGCCTAGTTACTTCTTCCACGAAATATTTTGTCACTACAATTTTCACATCTCCAATTTCTACCTCAACTCCATCAAATGCTTGGGAAAATGACTTTGTTACTTATTTTTCAAAATCATTAAATTTTTCTACAAATTCCAACCATTGTACTTGTTGTAACATCTATATGACTTGTGGATAAGCTTCCATGAATTTATTCCCATCTGGCTCTATCCTCACAATAACCCATATGTTGGCAAAGTCTCAACTTATAATTGATTATTTTGACAAGGTTATGGAGAAAAAATGGCTTTGGAAAAAATGAGTATGGATGAGAGTGAAATCGTCAATGGAAATGACTGAAAAGGTGTTTAGGAAAATAGAGTATAAAATGAGGGCTGAATTATCAGGGTTTATGGAGTTGAGTATCTGGGAAATGATGAATGACGAATAGGATTACAGTCATCTCCGTTTATAAGACATAGTATTAATAATTAAATCTGAATTTGAATAGTAATGATTACTTCAAATAGTGGTAGCAATGTCTATTTTATTTCATAATATGATGTTTCTTACCTTTATTATTTAATCTAATATTTACCTACCTTTGGATTTATAATTCTAATGCTTTTATTAACCTTTGTAGATTGTACTTGGATGCCTTCAATTGCAAGATTGATCATTTTCTTATGCCAAGATCTTCAATTGTCCCAGTTGGCCCCTGTTAGTATTAGCTGCAGAATTTTGTTAAAGCTGCAGATTCTCAACAATTCTGTAGCTGCCTATTTTGAAAATAAAAAAAGGGTTACAAATAAGGGAAGGGAATCCTTCCTAATAACCTTCAAATCAATATTATCTTGCTGATTTTTAACTAATTCTTCCCTTGTCAATGGTTTATGATAAATTCTCAATCGATGACCATTTACAAGGAAGGTCACCTTTTCTTCATCAATGGTTCTAATCTTGATTACCCCATTATCAAAGATAGTTTCAATCCCATAAGGCCCAAGCAAATGAGTTTGAAATTTCCCTTGAAAATATTTAAATTTTGAGTCAAAAAGTAATGCCCAATCTCATGGCTGAAATTTCCTTTCTTTTATGAATTTGTCATGCCACCTAGATCTTTGTTGTTGAACTATGTTGCTTCTTTGAATAACATCTCATTTCATCTTTTCTAGTTCATTCAGTTTCCCTATTTTGTGTTTTTATGATTCAGATAGATCAAGACCCAATTTGACAGTTGTCTTGAAGGTATTTACCTAGAACTCAATAGGAAATAAGACTTGCTTCCCATAAACAAGTTCATAGGGAGCATGTCCTGTAGTATTTCTCCATGTGGTATAATATGCCCATAAATCGTTTGGAATATTTTATGCCTAGTCTCTTCTACACAAGTGCATAGACTTGGTAAGAATTGCTTAAAATACTTTATTGGTGGATTCCACCTGTCCATTTTCTTGTGGATATTATGGAGTGGACCTTCGATGTTTGATTTTGTATTCCTCCATTATCTTCTATACCAACTAAGACGTAAATTGAGTACCTTGATCTGTCCTAATTTCCCTTGTAACACCAATACGAGTAAATATATCCTCAAAAAGAAATGAAATGACAACATTTTTAGTAGCAGAAGAAAGCGCTTTAGCTTCTACCCATTTTATAACATAATCAATGCAAATAAGAATGTACCTTTTTCTTCTTACTAGTGGATTAATTGAACCAACAAAATCTAGAGTGCATTTCTCAAAAGGTTCATTGAGTACCTGAGGTTGTAGAGGAATTTCATCTGAAGGAATAGGTTTCCCCCTTCTTTGACAATTATCACATCCCTTAATGTATTCTTTAGCATCCTTAAAAATGGAAGGCCAATAATATCCTAAGAGAAGGACTTTGTAAGAACTTATTTTATCATCGAAGTGTCCTCCACATGGTTCAACATGAAAAACATTTAATATCGTTGGTACTTCATCTTCTCTGACACATCTTTGAATGATCAAATCTAGCCATGTTTTGTATAATTTTCCATTTATCCGTGAGTAAGATGCACTAATTTGAATTACCTTTCTTTTCTCTCAAGGAGAAAAATATAGTGGTAACTTCCCTGTAGCCAAATAATTAGCAAAATCTACAAACCAAGAAGATTTAATAGATACTGTAAAAATATATTCATCATGAAAATTATCTTCTACAGGTACATTATTATTATCATTTTGAATCCTAGATAGAAAGTCAGCAACTGTATTTTGTTTTCAAGGTCAATCCAAAATAGTAATATTGAATTCTTGTAACAATAATTACCATCTCATAATTCTGCCATTAGTGATTGGTTTATTCATTAAATACCTAATTACATAATTATTCATATGTACGAAGGTTTCATAACGAGTGATGTAATGTTTAGATTTATTAATGGCATGGACAACAACTAAAAACTCCTTTTCTATTACAGTATAATTTAACTCTACAGGAGTCAAATTTTTACTTGTGTACTAAATGGCATATGGATTTAAATCCTTTTTTCCTAGTACAACTCCTAAAGTTGTATCTGAAGCATCAGTTGAAATGTGAAAAGGTAGTTTCCAATTTGGTCCTCTTAGAATGGGCGCTTCATAAATCTTTTATTTCAATGTTTCAAATGATTTTTGACAATTAGAATTCCAAATGAATTCAAAATATTTTGTGAGCAATTTGAAAAGTGGAGAATAAATTTTTGTAAAGTTTTTTATGGATCTTCTATAGTAACTAGTAAAACCAAGAAAACTTCTAACATCTCTTTGAAAAGTTGGAATTGATAATTTAGAAATAACTTTTACTTTAGATTTATCCACTCTAATTCCATTCCCTAAAATATGATGTCCTAAAACAATTCCTCAGTAAACATCATAAAAAAATTTCATGGCTTAATGAGAGATTTTCTTTCTTACATCTAATGATAACTTTTTCCAAATTGTTAAGATCGTCTTCAAAGGAATTTCCATAGACATTAAAATCATCCATATAAACTTCCACACAATGATGAATTAGATCAGAGAAAATACTTAAAACTATCCTTTAGAATGTTGCGGGTGCATTACATAACCTAAAAGGAAGTACTCGGTAGGCATAGGTTCCCCATGGACAAGTAAAACTAGTTTTATCTTGATCTTCTGGAACTATTTGGATTTAGTTATATCCACTAAAACCATCCAAGAATGAGAAATATTTATTTCCTGCCAATGTGTCTAAAACTTGATCTATGAACAATTACCAATGGTGAAACCCAGTAGCTACCTGATATTGGATAAATTAAATTCACATTCATCCATTTTTGTAGTTCATCTTTAACAATTTCCCTTAAATTTGGATTCATTCTCCTGTGAGGTTGTTGAAATGGTTTGGCATTTTCTTCAATGTAAATATGATGTATATAAGTATTGGGATCAGTTCCTTTCATGTCAGTGTATTCCTGTGCATAAGAAAAGGAATGTTCTTGTAACATTTTTATTAAATATTTCTTTTGAAATTCTTCCAGGTTATTATTGATATTCAAGATTTCAAAGGAAAGGTTTCTATTGAAAATTGTCCAAATTTGTCCATATAATGTAAATATATTTGACAAGATGATAAAGATTCAATCTCACATTGTTCTTGAAAACTTTGATTAGATTCGCAATATGAGAAATACTCATTATTTTCTATTAAATTCAAAATCTCATCTTCTTCATCTATTTGTGAAGTAACAAAGATTGGTCGTATATTAATATCATCATGTTATGCAACCAGCTCACAAAAGGATAGAAAAGATAGATCAATGAATTCAAAATCATCTCCTTTTTGGGGGAAACCTCCTTTACATTACACAAATGAACAATTCCTGGATGATTCGAATGACAAAATCTCCTTTCTATATATAGGAATCTAAGGGGTCACAATATAATCAGAGTCAGCATAAAAATAATAATGTAATGGCACAACAATGACAATAGTGGGCTTCTATGGGGCACAATAATCACAACATGGGGACAAAATGGGCACAAAAATAACAATGAGGGATACAATTACAATAATAATAGGGGAACACACTAGTATTGTAGGGACCTAACATTCCCCTCTCCTTCAAAAAAGTGTTGTCTAGAATGCTTGAGTAGTTTTGGATTCTTTTTGTATAAAATTATCACCCTCCCATGTGGAATCTGTAGTGGGTAAGTTCTTCCACTTGATGAGATACTCTGAAATTAATCGATTTCATACCTGTTGAATTCTTGTTTCTGTGATTTCTTGAGGTTCCAATATGATTTCCTTCCTCAACAAGTTCTGGAAATATTGTTTGAACTTGAAACTTGTCACCTATAAACTTCTTTAAGCATGAAACATGAAAAACTAGGTGCACCCAAGAAGATGCAGGAAGCTCCAATTTGTATGCCATAGTAGCTATCTTTTGAAACACCTCGTACGGACCATAACACTTTGTTGATAATTTATTATCCTTTTTAGCTTACTTCAGGCAAATTTGTTTGTATGGTTGTAGTTGTAGAAATACCCAGTCACCTACATCAAAACTTCTTTCATTGTGATGTTGATCTACTTGCTGTTTCATTCTATTTTTTACCAAAGTGAGGTTATCCTTTAAGAGTTGAAGAACTTGTTGTTGATGCTCGATGTGATCTTCCACTGCTTCAACCTTATAATCTTCTCTTAAAAATGATGTGATGGACGATGGATGATATCCATAAAGTGCCATAAATGGGGTCATTTTTTTTGTAGTATAGAAGGAACTTTTATACAACCATTCAACAAAAGGAAACCACTTGACCCATTATGTGTGTTTATCAGTTACAAAGCAGTGAATATATCCTTCCAAACATTTGTTCACTATCTCAGTTTTCCCATCAAATTGAGGATGATAAGATGAGCTATGAGCTAAATAAGTACCCAAACAAGAAAATAATTCCACCCAAAAATTTCCAGTGAAAATGGGATCTCTGTCGTTTACAATAATATTTGGGTTTCCATGTAGCCTTTATATTGTTTCCATAAATGCAATAGCAATTGTACTGACTTTAAATGGATGCAATAATGCACAAAAGTGTCCATAATTGGTAATTATATCAATTACCACCATGATGATACTCTTTCCTTCAGACTTGAGTAGATCTATGATAAAATCCATTGAAACCTCCTCCCAACGTTGACTTGGAATGGATAAATTATGTAACAGACTTGAGGTCTTAATTGTTTCAACTTTATTTTGTTGGCAAAGTAAACATTCCACCACAAACTTTTAAATATCAGATTTAAGGCCATCCCCAAAAAAAATATTATTTACCTTGTGGTAAGTTTTTAAAAATCCCAAGTGTCCTCCTAACAGAGAGATGTGCAATTTGAGAAGAATATTTTGTTTGAGTTGGGAACTCTTACAGAGGTATAAGTCATATTTGTACCATAATGAATCATTTTTCCAACTAAATGTGTTAGATGTACTGGGATCTTGCTGCAACTTTTGAATGAGTGCCCACACTTCTTCATCATTCTTCCATTCATCCCTTTCTTCATTTATCCAATCTAGTTGCATAATAGTAATGGCATAAACCAATGCTTCCACATCCTCATCCTTTCTTGAGAGTGCATCTGCAACAACATTTTGCTTCCCTTCTTTGTAGATGATTCCAAAGTCATAACCCAACATCTTTGTGACCCATTTTTTTTGCTCTTCTAAAGAGGATATTTTTTTCTAAAAATTATTTAAGACTATCATGATCCATTTTTACCTTGAAGTGTCTTCCCATTAGGTAAGCTTACCATTTCTTAAGTGCATGTAGTATTGCTAACATTTCCTTCTCATAAATAGTTTTTTTAAATACTTTCCTTTGATTCGATGACTTTCAAAAGTAATGGGTCTTCCTTCTTACATTAAAATGGCACCAATTCCATTTCCTGAGGCATCAAATTCCACAATAAAGGTTTTTGTGAAGTCTGGCATAGCTAATACTAGGGCTTGGCACATTGCCTCTTTGAGATGTTCAAAGGCCCTTGTTGCTTTTGGATTTCAAG
Source organism: Pinus taeda (assembly GCA_000404065.3). Lineage (NCBI taxonomy): Eukaryota > Viridiplantae > Streptophyta > Pinopsida > Pinales > Pinaceae > Pinus > Pinus taeda. Next base: position 4,639 of record APFE030967811.1, on the reverse strand, counting down.
AAAATGCATCTTTCTTCAGTATGTTGTTAGTGATGCTGCTATTCTCCCATAATTCTTAAAAAACTTGCGATAATACCTAGTCAATCCGAGAAATCCTCGCAATGCTTTATTGATGTGGGAATTTTCCATTCCTTAATGGCTTTAATTTTACTAGGGTCTATGTTACGACCTTCATGAGATACAATATGACAGAGATATTCCACCTCCTATACTCCAAAGAAACATTTGGAGTCTTTTGCACATAATTTTTTCTCCTCCAATAGTTTGAGCACCTTGTCAACATGTTGAACATGATCCATCCAAGGCTTGATGTAGATTAGTATATCATAAAAAATACTAACATAAATTTACTAAGGAAGCGTTTGAAAATGGAATTCATCAAAACTTGAAATATAGAAGGTGCATTGGTAAGGCCAAAAGGTATGACCTAGAATTCATAATGACCCTCATGAGTTCTAAATGTTGTTTTCAGAATGTATTCAATCTTCATTTTGATTTGATGATATCTTGAACAAAGATCCAACTTGGTGAAGTAAATTTCTCCATGTAATTCATCCAATAATTCATCAATGACTGGAATGGGAAATTTATCTTTAATAGTGAGCTTGTTGAGCTCCCTATAATCTGAACACATGTGCCATGATCCATCCTTCATGTGCACCAATACCACTAGAGCAGAGAAATAACTTTGACTAGGTTCAATTATACCATCCTCTATCATTTCTACAACCATACGTTCAATTTCACTCTTTTGGGCATAGCGATATCTGTAAGGCCTAATGTTTGGAGGAACACTTCCTGGAATCAAATGAATAGCATGGTCATGATCATGAATAGGTGGGAGGCCTTTGGGAGTCTGAAATACCTTGGAATGATTGTCCAAGACCTTTTGGAGATCTGGAGAAATAGATGATTTCATGTGGGAACCTCTAGTGAACATAACTATGCAATTATTCCTTGTTGTTCTTTGTTTAGAAGATTTTTCATGTTGTTAGATTTGATTATATTTTCCAGTCTCCTTGCGATACCCTTAATTCAGATTCCTTTCCTTCCCAAAAAAAAAATCAATAAAATTTCCTGAAAATTAAAAGCTAATGTACCCAAAGATTATAACCATTGGACTCCTAATACAACATCAGCACCACCCATTGGAATGGAAAGCATTACTTTATTCAGTACATATTCTCCCATGGATAACTTGATATTATGGCACTTTCTAGAGCAATTTATGGTTTCTCCATTTTCAACCATCACTTGACACTTTGGTGTCAGATATAGGAAGCAATTCAATTCCTTTGCTATCTTACAATGAATAAAATTATGCGTACTACGTGAATAAATCAACATTATTACATTTGTCTTCTTGATATGTCCTTCTATATTTAGAGTTTGAGGAGATGTAATTCCTGCAAATTCATTACAAAATATGTTTGGATTCATTTCTTCTTTCTCTAGGGTTAGTTCCTGGTGTATATCCTCTTATTTTGACATTTCTTGTTCATTTTCTTCCTCATCTTCACAATCTATGTAAAATAATTTCTTCTTAGCACACTTATGACCTTTAGTGTATTTTCTATCACAACTATAACAAAGCCCTTTTTCTCCTTTTTATTCTAATTGTTGTGGTGTAAACCTATAGGTTGTAGGAGGCTAGGGGCAGCAATGCTTCCATCTTTATAGTTGTGAGTGGCAGGCTTCCTTGGTGCCATAATTTTCCTTTCAATATTTCTTGTCAACTTGAATGCCTTTTCTAATGAATTAGGTTTCCAAAGGGGAACCTCATGTTGGATGTTATCCTTTCAGGTCCTTGTGAGAATGTCAATCCTATGCTACTTTAGAATATCATTTACCCTTATATTCAATTTTTGGAAGTCCTCAATGTGCTCAACCATTGGACCCTTTTGTTTGAGATTTATCAATTGACTAAAGAAGGTGTTTCTCCTTGTATCACCATAATGTGCTATCATTTCCTCCATAAAAATTGACCAAGTGACAATTTGTTTATGAGAGAAAAGCCATCAATACCATACAAACTGATTGGGTTCCAAATATAAAGCTGCAATGCATACCTTTTGTGTATTTTTCACATTATGGAGATCGAAATATTGCTCCATCTCTAGTATCCATGTTACGAGATCCTTGCCATAAAAATTTCTCATATGGATATTTGGAACATGGTGGCTCTTCTATCTAATCTCAGAGACTATGAAATCATGATTAACATTTATTTTTTTCTCATCATGAGTTTCATCTAATACCTTTTTACCATTAGGAAGCATTTCTTGTAGCAACCTTGGCAAACCTTCCATGCCCACTTTTAAATCATTCTTAAAATCTTCCATATTATATTTCATGCCATTATTCAATCCTTCCATGTCTGATTTTAAGATATTCCTCAAAGCATCCACCTTAGATTCCATTTCATTTTTGGTTACTCTTTGTGAGAGTGAAAATTGTTTCCCTTGGTCTCGTAATTTTGATATATCATGTTGCATTTCTTCTTCTTATTCATGCATCATAGTAGAACTTTCGGGTTGCTTACTAGGTGTTTCCATTTTATTTCTTTGGGGCATAAATTAATGAGTATTATGCTTCACTATGCCCTTTGAATCACTTCAAATTATTTTTTCAAACAAAACTTATGCAAATTTTAAAAAAATACACACTTTTTTTTCTTTGTAGGTTCTCAATATTGAATCTGTTGTATCTTTGTAATGGCGAATCTATAAGCTCTAAACCTTCTTCGTGTGGTATCCCTTTGAGTCCTATTTCCAGCTCCATAAGTCTAATCGATAGGGAAAATTTTAAGAACTCCCCTAAATTTACATGTATAATAAATGGGCGAATCTCCATGGTATATAGGAAAAGTGAAAGGCGATTTTATCAATAATATGATATGTATATATAATTTTTTGGCGAATATCTCACCAGGGATGGCGAATATTTTACTCAATTATAAAATCTTGTGTTTATTGAATACACAAATGAAATCATTGCATTTCTTTAAAATATATTTTGAAATCAAAATGACCGAAATTACATATCGATAATCTAGTGGGTGTAAGATAAAATTCACCCGTGCCATTCACAGAAAGCATGAGAAAAAACCTAATACTATATATAAAACCAAGAAAAATTCAAATTCATCACTTCTAGGGACCTCATAACCACCCTGGCCAATACACAAGTATGTTCCTGTTTGCAATTAGAAAATTTACCCAAATTACAATCTGTTTACTCCCACTTCTAGGGACCTCATAACCACCCTGGCCAATACACAAGTATGTTCCTGTTTGCAATTAGAAAATTTACCCAAATTACAATCTGTTTACTCCACTTCTAGGGACCTCGTAACCACCCTGCAAATACACAAGTATGTTCCCCTTTGCAATTAGAAAAATTACCCAAATATTACAATCTGTTTACTCCAACATATGTGAAAGTTATAGAAGGATGACTAGTGCAATAAATCCATTCCTTTTAGCCCTGGATTTGTTTCAATTTAAAACAGAAGTATACAAATATACTTGTCCAATGTCTATGCTTTAACCATTCACCTTAAGATGTTTTTACAATATAATTTCCTAAGTCTATTTAATATCTTTATTATCATAAAAACCAACCCATATCCATCTTAACTCCACATCTACCACTCTTAGGGGGATGAAATCTATTTATCCCTCTGAGCACTTGGTAGAGCCAGAATTAAGATGGATCTAAGATAGAATTTCCCCTTTAAATAGTCTATGCTCACATGAATACCATGGGTCAATACCATGGGTTATCATAAACCTGGAGCTTAAAAATTACTATTAGTAACTTATAAAAATTAATAGTTGATTTTTATTTTATTTTTATTTTAACCAAGCTAAAATGTTTAACATACATTAAATTACAACATCCATTTTTACTCTTGATCGGATCAAATATTTTCACTCTATGCTAGTTTGCATATCACGATATTTGATACCTCTCGGGGGTTAGTAGATCCAGAGTAAAGATGGATCTATTCTGGTTTAATTCCCCCATTTAAATAGGCTACATTCCAAGTGAATACCATGGGTCAATACCATGTGCCATTTTGGTGAATACCGTGGGTCAATACCATGTGCCATTTTTATTTTTATTAATACTAATATTAGGGTTAATAATGTTTTTTTCATGGTATTAATAACAATCTAGTCCATGGTATTTGTCCCATAGTATTTTGCCCATAGGTTTCACCTAAATATAACGCAACAAATTTTTTTGAGTGTTTGTAAATATAAGGTGACTTATGGAGTAAATATAAAAAAATGTTTTATTTGTTTACCATACCTCTCATTTATTTATATTTGTATTATTTTACCACACCTCTTTTACAAATATGGTATTTGGCCCATAGGATTCACTTAAATAAAACCTATTTCTTAAGCTTCATAAATAAAACGAGGGTTATTTACCATACCTTTTGAGTAAGTATAAAAAAACGTTTTATTTATTTACCATACCTCCACTTTACTTATATTTTTATTTGTTTACACCCTTGTATGTATATAAGGTGACTTATGGAGTTAATATAAATTTTTATTTATTTATTTACCATACTTCTCATTTATTTATATTTTTATTAATCTACGATACCTCTTTTATAAATATG